>QJPP01007386.1:0-307413 GCA_003996215.1 Jaltomata sinuosa
GTCGAAAGTGCCGTAAAATGGCAGCACATCAACACCCTCAACTTAAGACGTTCGCTTGTCCTCAAGCAACATGACACAAAACAATAATACGACGACTCAACTAAGCAAACAAACTCGTGTCTTTAGCAACTCATGGTCATTCATTAGTTCATTAAATCAAGATCCCTCGTAGCACACAACTGTATGAAACACTAACTTGCAAGGATCCAAACATGTCATTCCGATATGATAGAATATTATGCATACACATGCGCAGATATCCTAACAATCAATAGGCAATACAGAAACCTTGGTGTCCTCACCACAATGAAATCCCACACACAAGATTTGGGACTAGGTAAGCGCTCACACTCACAAACGATTTCAAATAATGCACATGCGATACCATAGGCTTGCCCTTACTATTCTATTTCAGTTCTTCATAAAGCCGTTCAGGATCACTACATGACTTGTTTAGGTTTGTAATGAGGCTTCAGGTGCAGGTAGGATACATTTAGGGGTTAGTGACTAAGCCCTCCTTGGAACCACCGACGTCTTATTACCACATAACTTTACTTTGTCCAGCCTCATTCACCTTCTTATTTCCTTCTCTCTAGCTACAGGTGCGGCCTCTTTATTCTGACAATTCTTTTTATTACTTTTTTTCGATCTTTTTCATCTCTTTTTATTTTTCTTTTCTTTTCTTAGGCACACACCCGAATTTTCATTCTATTCACAACCAATCTTCTTCATCCTCTTTTTCTCATCATTCACCTCTGTAGTAGCCACCCTCAACTTAGGTTGATAGCCTGCGTTGAGGTGCACAATGTCCAAGGGAGGACCAGGGCCAAAAACAGGGTTTACCTCTATAGTAGCCACCCTCAATTTAGGCTGATTGCCTGAGTTGAGGTGCACGATGTCCAAGGAAGGACCAGGGCCAAAATAGGGTTTCAAAGTTAAACAGGAATGGTGACAGGTTATTGAAAGAATACGATCAATTATGGCTCAAACAGGGATCAAAGGGATTATTTATATTTGGACGGTCTTTTAGGTTAAGTGGACTGCATACAAAAAGGGCCTGTGATCCTTTCCTAAGCAACCAAACTTCGAACTTAACAAAATAGACCGGGCAAGTTCTAGATGCATGCACAGCGTAAGAATTTATAACAATAATCTCACACGCTCTTGGCACCAAGAGACTATATCGCTACCAACTATCAAACAATCGCTCGGTTTAAGCATACTCATTCTAATCATAATCACACAATGACATTCAAGGATCCAGACAGTCAATGTTTCAACATAGGTACAAAACCAAAATTTTTTTAAAGGGGCTCCTTTTAGTCAAGAAAAAACGCCATGCTCATCACTATAGACACTAAAAAAACAAAAATTTAAAAATACAACCTAAACATGCCGTTTCTACTAGATAGCACACCGGAGGGAAAAGAAACACGGCAACAAAAACCCTCGGTGGTGACTCACAGGTTTCCCCACACCCTCAACTTAGACTCATGCATTGTCCCCAATGCATCCATATGAAAGCTAAAAACTGTGAGAGAAAGGAATACGTGTGAAGTCGATAGGACTTATATTCTGGCATGATGTTGGAGACCGCCAGGGTCTCCAAAAAAAGGAGAACTCGATAGAGTGTGTGCACGCGACACACTGCTGTTGCGTTCCAGCTTCTTCGTTCATCGGCTCCGCAGCTAGTCGCGCCAACTTCTTCGCTCTTTCTTTGCAGGTTCTCTTGCGGTGTTTTCGTTTTCTTGATTTATTTTCACCGCTTTCCTTCACCTGCTCGTCCTCTTGCAATCGCGACCTTAGTCTCATAACAGCTTGGGTTTCAACACAACCCTTTTCCTCAAGATACACATCCGCAGGGATTTCCTCAATAACATTGATGACCGCGACCACCCTCATGTCACTTGGTTGCTTCATCAATTTGGACACATCGAACTTGACCACTTCATTGTTTAGCCTGAAGGTCAGTTCATTTCTTTCCATGTCAACCAACGCTCTAGCCGTGGCTAACAAAGGTCATCCCAAGATTATGGGAACTTCAAAATCTACTTCGCAATCCAAGATCACAAAGTCGGCCGGGAATATAAACTTACCAATCTTGACCAGCACATCAGATAAGATTCCCACCGGCCGCTTTACCGAACGGTCAGCCATTATCACTCTCATGGACGTCAGTTTAGGAGCTCCCAAACCCAATTGTTTGTAAACTGCTAGCAGCATCAAGTTGATACTAGCACCAAGGTCACATAATGCTCTTCCGAAGTTGAGCTTCCCGATAGTACAGGGAACAGTGAACGCACCTGGATCTTCCTTCTTTTCGACTAACGACCTTGAAGAAATAGCGCTGCAGTGGTGGAGGTTGTCTTCCAGTTCAAAACTTACCGACCTCTTCTTTGTAATCAAGTCCTTCATGAACTTGGCATAACCGGGCATTTGTTCCAGCGCTTCCACCAATGGTATGTTTATTGAAATCTGCTTCAGCATGGTCATGAAGTTCAGGAACTTACCATCGTCAGCTTTCTTCTTCAAACGCTGTGGGAAAGGAGGTGGTGGATGAGGCATCATAGTTGGAGGCTTTTCGGCCTCCTTGCTTTTATCCACGGGTTTTGGCGTTTCCTCCTCTACTGCCTCATCGTTTGCGCTATCACCTACTTGAGTCTGGATTACCGGATGTGAATCCGGTAATATTTTTTTGCTTCTTGTAGTGATTGCCATACAGCTCGCTTCGTTCCTCGGATTTTGGACGGTGTCGCTCGGCAAGGTACCCGTCCTCCTTGGATTTAGGGATGCCGAAATCTGCCCCACTTGCTGCTCCAATTGCTTGATCGCGGTGGAATGTGAATCCACTAACTGACTTAATGTAGATAATTCATTCCTCATCTCCTTTACCCCAGAGTCAGTCGATTCCACCTTTAGCAGCATCTTCACCATCATGCTATCTAGCTTCGAAGCCTGTGCCTCGTTGTTAGCCTTGTCCCGATTACCAGGTGGTATATACAACCCACCTCTCTCGGTGTTGTTCCTCCAGTTTCCTTGGTCGCGACCTTTGTAGCCGCCTTTCTCATAGTGGTTGTCTCTCTGATAGTTCCGACCTTGGTTTCCCTGGCCGTTGGCCTGGAAACCCCCCAAATAGTTGGCCTCCTCATCAGATTCAACCCCTGCTGCTCTACCTTGCGAACCCACGGCTTTCACCTTCTCAATACTTCCTGACATCAAGTGCTTGGTCAAGAGGTCCATTTGCGTTATTAGATGGGCCATGTCTTGGTCCCGTTCTTCATCTTTTCTACGCTATTCCGCTGACACACCAACTGCATAAGTACTAGCTGGTACCTCTGAATCACGTGTATGCCAGGACCTGTTGGTTTTGGTGAGCCTGTACAAAATAACTGTGGCATCGGCAAAAGTGCGACCCATAAACGATCCACCTGCTGCGTTGTCCAACGTCGGCTTGGTAGCCGAATTGAGTGCCCTGTAGAATGTCTGCATCAAAAACTCATCGTTCAACTGATGGTTCGGGCATTGTGTTAGCTTCTTCTTGAATCGCAGCCAGGTCTCGTGCAATGCTTCGTGAGGTTGCTGCCTGAAATTGATATTCTCGTCCCTCAACTGTATCATCCTAGAGGGAGGAAAGAACCTTTCTAGGAAAGCTCCTTTCAACTCTCCCCAAGTTGCGATAGAGTCGGGGGTCAGTTCTGTCAACCATAACGCTGCCTCATCAGACACAGACAATGGAAATAACCTGAGCCTGATCGCTGTCTGACTCACGCCCGGCAGTTCAAATGACTTGCAGATACCCACTAAGTTCATTAAGTGACGGTTCAGATCGTCACCAGCTGCTCCACGGAATACTCCTCTCAAGTTCAACAGCTGAATCATCGTGCTAGTGATGTTAAACTTGGCTCCGGACGGTAGCGGTGGAACAACAATGGCGCCCGTAGCGCCAACTCCATCCAAATTGTTATCCTCATCATGTAACTCAAGATCGTGCTGCAGACCTCCAGCATTCAAATTTTGTTGGCCCTGCAGTTCTGCAGCGAGCCTTGCTGCCTCTTGTTGTGCGACCATATTCCGCCTTAACGTTCTAGCAAGCTCGGGGTCGTAAGGTAATGTTGATTCACCCGAGCGCCGGGTACTTGGCATGCAAAACTCTGTACCCTTTCAAAAACAAAAACAACAAAAAAATGTAAAAGCAGGAAAGTATGACTAATAGTCAAATAAACACACCAGACTTAATTAACAACCGTATTCCCCGGCAACGGCGCCACTTTTTGATAACGCCCAAACTACACCTCTAATCAAAGAAGCGTAAGCGGTCGTAGTCAAATATAGAACCCAACTAAGGTTGGGGTCGATCCCACAGAGAATATGGTGAGAGTTAAGTCTTTAGTGAATTAAGTGACTAGTCGTCAATAGTTTCCGGTAAATAGGGGGGTTTTGTGATCAATATTTGTAAACAAAACAAACACTTAATGTATGAATGATAATCAATAGGAGAGAGAGAACTAGGGAAGTGTTTACCATGGCGTTAGTAACAAAGTCGATTCTAGGCTTAACAGGGTTCTTTCTATATGCGTGTCACGATGCGATTGAATTAATGGTATCGTCTAAACGTTTCTAAACCAAATAGACAAATTTACTTTTCAATTCTCTCGAACTTGAAAAGGTGTGCTTTTAAATTCCAATCCTAAACATCAAGTAGATTAATCTAGTTACATCATTAATCATAAGACGAGAGTTAGTAGTCTCGAATCCTCGTCGTTAATCAAGTTTCCCGGTTTTAATCTCTTTACTCAAGCAAATTAAACCTAGGCATGTTCTAATGTTTGCAACCACTAGAAAATGTTACATATGGAATGATTAACAACGTGACAACATACATATTTAACCCGTCGCTACCCGGAATCTATATTGCTACTTTTGCCATGGCTCTCACAACCCTAGTTGTGGGAGGTTTAGTTAATTATGCTATAAAGAAAAGAGAAGAGAATTGTATTCATAATAAAGAGAAGGGATTCTTACAATATAATGAAAACCAACCTTCAATTATTCCAAGAACAAGAAAAACCAAGATCCCAAGAACAAATCAAGAACACGAATTCAAGAAGTGTAAAACGTGTTTCTTGATCTCCAAGTCTCTCCTAAAACTATTGGGAGAACTATATTAAAAAGCTTCACAAATAAAATAAACCTAACATAGGGTATTTATAGGAGTCTAGGAAACAAATCCCAAAAATGCTCGGATTCCGCGTAACCGACTGCCCAGGTGTGACGGCCAGGCTGACGGACCGTCACTGGCTTGATGGACCATCGCCTGGACCGTCACCACTAGGCAGTGGTGCTGCCTTGGTGTGACGGTCACTGTGACAGACCATCACATGTGTGACGGGCCGTCACTCAGGCCGTCACTCTTATCAAGAATGCTCTTTTTCGCGTATTTCCTTTCGTTTCCATGTTTGTCTCCATTTCCTGAAAATACAACATAAAAACATCAAAAATGACAACGGTTGCTTGAAAATGTACGATTGTTCTTAGTTTAAAGGAGTCGAAAGTGCCGTAAAATGGCGGCACATCAAGGCACAAAGTCACTTGCCAAATAGTTGGCAAAATCTGCAAACCATGGAATCAGATCTTGAGAAGTGGGTAACACTTGCTCGTCTGGGAACCAATTGTCAATCTCCTGTGCATCATTAAGCTTTAGCATAGATTTTTCCTCTAATCTAGAAAAGTGCTGCTACCTTATTCTCTGTGCCCTTCCTGTCCTTGACCTCAAAATCAAACTCTTGCAGCAGCAACACCCATCTAATCAGTCTCGGCTTTGGGTCCTTCTTCGCCATGAGGTAGTGAAGAGCTGCATGGTCCGTGTGCACCACCACCTTGGTGCCAAGTAAATAGGATCTAAACTTCTCAAATGCAAAGACCACAGCAAGAAGCTCTTGTTCATTTACAATATCGTAGTATATGGGATGAAGAATCTTTTTGTGCCTTTGCCTATGACTGCTCCTAGAGCCACTCCACTAGCATCGTAAATAACCTTTTAGTGTATAGACCAATCAGTGGAAATAATGATGGGAGCAAAGACCAACTTTTTTTAAGGTACTCGAATGCCTTCAGATATTCTTCATCAAATGCAAACTTTATCTCCTTTTCCAATAATTTGAACAATGTATTAGCAATTTTAGAGAAGTCCTTGATAAACCTCCTATAGAAACTAGCATGCCCCAAAAATCTTCGAATTCCCCTCACAAAAACTGGTGGAGGCAATTTTTCAATCACCTCAATCTTCACTTTGTCGACCTCAATACTCTTCTTGGATATCCAACGGCCAAACACTATACCCTATTT
The DNA here is from genome assembly GCA_003996215.1 of Jaltomata sinuosa. Classification (NCBI taxonomy): domain Eukaryota; kingdom Viridiplantae; phylum Streptophyta; class Magnoliopsida; order Solanales; family Solanaceae; genus Jaltomata; species Jaltomata sinuosa. Next base: position 6,346 of record QJPP01007386.1, read on the forward strand.
CACCATGCAGTGACAATTTTCCCAACTAAGTACCAAGTTGCATTCTTCACACATCTTTAGTACACAACTGATAAGAGCCAAACAATCTTTAAAAGAATCACCCACCACTAAAAAGTCATCCATGAAAACTTCAATAGTGTCCTCTACCATGTCAGAAAAGATAAACATCATACAATGCTGAAAAGTCGCTGGTTCATTGCATAGACCAAAAGGCATCCTCTTAAATGCAAATGTCCCATATGGACAGCTGAAACTGGTCTTCTCTTGGTCTTCAGGTGCAATTGAAATCTTATTGTAGCCCGAATAACTATCAAGAAAACAATACCATCCTCTGCCAGCAAGACAGTCTAACATCTTATCCATTAATGACATCAGAAAATAATCCTTTTCAGTCCAAGCGTTCAACTTCCTATAATCCATGCATATACGCTAGCCTGTAACTGGCCTCATTCGGATCAACTCATTCTTCGGGTTTGGGACTAAAGTAATCCCACCATTCTTCGGCACACATTGAATAGGGCTCACCCACTTGTTGTCTGCAATAGGGTAAACCACACCTGCATCCAGCCACTTGATAATCTTCTTCTTGACAACCTCTTGCATAAGCTGATTTAACCTATGCTAGTGCTCAATACTCAGAATGCAATCTGGGGCAAGCTGAATTTTATGAGTGCAGATTCAAGGAAGAATCCTAATAATATCAGCAATGGACCAACCAATGGCCCTTTTGAACTTTCTCAACACAGAAACTAGAGCTTCAACTTGCCCTTCTCCTAAGTCTGCAGCAATAATAACTGACAAGTTCTCATTAGCTTCTAAGAACACATACCAAAGATGAGACAGAAGTGCCTTGAGCTCTAAGACTGGAGGCTCCTCAATAGATGGTCTGGTAGGCGGTGTCTGTCTATTCTTTCGATCCAAATCAAGCTTCTTTGGAGCGTAGGTATAAGACCCCATACCTACAAGTCCTTCAACCATATCATCATACTCTTCAATGTCATCTACATCAAAATTCATAATCACAGCTGCAAGTGCTTCAACACCAAGTCTCTCCTCAACAGGTACAATTAGCTGATCCTCATCAACCATATCAATAACAGAAACCACGTGCATGTTGTCATGATGCTTCATAGACTGGCAGACATTAAAAGTGACTACTTCATCATTCAATCTAAACTTCATCTGCCCAGTCACTAGGTCAACTAACGCGCGTCCGATAGCAAGTAAAGCTCATCCCAAGATGATAGGAACCTCAAAGTCAACCTCACAGTCAAGAATAACAAAGTTTGCAGGGAAGATGAAAGTATTAACTTTCACAAGAACATCATAGAGAATTCCCACAGGACTTTTCAGTGTGCGATCTGCCATAAGAAGCTGCATTGTAGTTGGTTTGGGGGATCCAAAGACCAACTAATTAAACACTGCTAGTGGATCAGATTTATACTAACACCCAGATAACACAATGCCTTAGGAAAGTAAAACGCTCCAATTATGCAAGAAATAGTAAAAGCTCCAGGATCTTATTTTTTCTACACCAACGAATGGGAGGCTATTACACTACAATGGTTCAAATTATCATCTGGCTCAAAGATTATTATTCTCATCATAGTCACCAGATCCTTCATGAATTTAGCATATCCAAGCATCTACTCCAGTGCTTCAACTAAAGGGATATTGACTGAGAGTTATTTCAGCACGGAGATGAACTTGTGAAATTTACCGTCCTCAACCTTTTTCTTCAATCTCTGTGGGTAAGGTGGAGGACTTAATGGGATGGTCTTCAATATTGGTGTAACCTCTTTCTTTTTTGCTTTTGTCTCAGAAGAGTTCTTCTCGCTTAGACCTTCACCATTGTCTCTCTCTTCAGACTCTACCATAATCTCATTATCATTAATATCAGGCTCAGCAGGCTCATCAACAACCATCGGCAAGGGAGGATCAATAGTCTGTTTTCCACTTCGGGTAGTCACAGCCATACCTTGTAAATCATTTTTCAGATTCTAAATTGTATCACTTGGGAGAGTACCCTTTTGACACGGATTCAGATTTGTATACATTTAACTCATTTGTGCCTCAAGATGATTTATCGCTACAGACTGAGACTCAACCTTATAACTCATACCAGAAAAATCCACAGGTATATCCTTTAAGCTTCCCTCTATAGCATCAGCCTTTTCCAATAACTTATTTATCAGCTCTCTCATGGGGGGAGTGGTTGATCAACACCTGTTTCACAATTTCTAGGAGGGACATATAGGCTGCTCCTATCATTCTTGTAGCCATCTCTCTTCTGCCAATCAGCATCTCTACCCCTTCTATTATCTCTGTATCTGGACCAATTGTAGTAATCCTATTTGTTCCGACCTTGATTTCCTTAGCCATTGTCCTAGAAACCCATTCCTTGATCATTCAGGTAACTAACTTTCTCATTAAAATCATACTCATCTTGCCTTGGAGCTCTTCCTTGTGAACTGGTTGCCTTCACCTTTTCTACTCCCTCATCTAGGATTTTATTTTCAATCAACCCAATGCTTGTCTTTATCTCAGCAACTTCTTGCTTGAGCTCCTATAATTCTTGATAATCAATGGACTTACCAACTGCATATGTACCTATTGGACTCTCAGCCTCTCTAGTATTCCATGCTCTGTTCGTCTTGGTAACCCTATCAAGCATCTCAGAAGCTTTAATATTCAAATTTTCCCTGAATGCTACACTAGTTACAGTGTTGTCTACTACTTTTATGTTGGCGTTCAATGCTTTGTAGAAGATCTCCATCAGATGCCTTGAAGAGATTCCGTGTTTTAGAACGTGTTTCAACTTTTTATTGAACTTCAACCATGTCTCATATAATGCCTTTGCAGGTAGTTGCTTGAAATTGTAGATCTCTTACTTCAGCTGCAACATCCTTGATGGAGGAAAAAACCTCTCAAAAAACTGACTCTTCAACTTGTGCCATGTGTATATTGAATTATCGGGCAGTTCTGAGAGCCACACAGTTGCCTCTCCAGTGAATGAGAATGGAAATAGTCTCAGTATAATAGCGTCTTGCCCAACTCATTATAGATTATAAGCTTTGCAAATCCCCACAAAATTTTCGTAGGCTTCCCAGCATATAGTCCCTTCAGGTTCAGCAATTTGAACATGGTGCTGTTGATGTCAAAATTCATTCCTTCAGTCAGTTGTGGAAATACTATCGGTCTAGTAATGCCCAGTTCCTCCACATCATCATCATCATCATAGAAACAAGGGGCATGTCTTGGCTTCTGTATCTGTCGGCCCCTATACTACGGTAAATTCCATCTATTTGTTGCCTCATCTCTCGCAGCTTGTGCATCAAGTATGACTTAATAAGCAACCTATTGTAGAGCATGCCTTGCTTACTCAGCTGCTGCATTTTGAGCTGCGAGTTCTTCTACAATTTTAGCATCTTCAGCAGCGAGGGAATCCTCTCCTTCCTTTTTCCTTTGATCTTCTTCTGCTAACAACCAAGCAATGATCTTCTCCGGTGTCTCATGCTCTCCCTCTTTAGCCATGTTTCTCAAATTTCTAACGAGTTCAGGGTCGTATGGGATCAAGGGAATGTCTTAACTCCTTGTATTGGGCATGCACAAGTGTGCAACCTGCGTAACAAAGCAAAAATAATGGAAAAAGTAAAATACAGAAATAAGGATTAATAGTGAACTAAACACAATCTCTCTTAATCCTAAATCGTATTCCCCGGCAACGACACCAAAATTTGATGCGCCCAAATTACACCGTCTTTTAGAAGCGTAAGTAGTCGCTATTCAAATATAGAACCCAATGAAGGTTGGGGTCAATCCCACAGGGAATATGGTAGAACTACATTTGATTAGTGTTTACTTGCGTTGTTAGCCATTTATTTCCCTACAAAGGTTTTTTTAATGTATCAAGCAATAATTGTAACTGGAATGTAAACAAGTAACACGTGACGGTTTTAATAGTTTTAACCAATGAGAGAAGCGAATAGGGTAGTAATCCCTATGAGATCATAACTTAGTAAGGCATTTGTACTTAGTAAACTAGCTTGGTGCTTAGAATGCAGAATCAGTAAGTTGGGTTCACCTAAATCCTTGGTCCGACAGATAGATGAATTTTACCACACACCTTGATCCGATCGTGGGTGTTTGATTTACTAACCCTTACCCGGGATCTCAGATTAGCTATTCCTGGACAAGGTCAAGCTATTAGATGAGGGTTGATAGCCTCAAATCTCCGTTGTTGAACAACCCTTTTCCCATCTGTTACCTCCTTAGTCTGGCAAGTAAGGATAAGGCGAGTTCTAACATTGCGCACCATTAAAAATCAATCAAAATGAAAGGAAGAACAATACATGCATAAACATCGCCCTAGAATTACCAAGTACTTTGCCTACTTCGTTAATCCTTTATGGTTCCCACAATCATAGTTTTGGATCTAGCTAATCATGTTCATAAGTAAACAATTATTGGTTGTTGGAGAAATCATCGGTAGACACTTACAAGAAGAAGTAAAGAAATTTGAAATCTTGATGAAAATCTCAAGAACACTTAAATCGATCAAGAACACTTAAATCGATCAAGAACAATCTTTAATATCACGAACTTATGTATGAAATCAAAACCAAATGTAAAAATATTGTGATTGTCTGAAAAGAATGAGTAACTACCAAAAATAAAACCTAAGGGGAAGTATTTATAGATTAAAAAGACCAAATCCTAACTATTCCAAAAAAGTTGGACGTGGCTACTGCCGACAGGGCACCCCACTGGCTGTCGTGGATAAGATGGGCGTCGTTGGTGCCCCTCGGGTCTCTTCAGGTCATGGTTCCAAGCCTCCTACCTTGATACCACAGGCAACTGTGATGGTACATCATGGGTGTGACGCCCGTCGGTTGCACTTGCCTTCTCCACATCTCCACTGCCTTGTTTCCACGAGCGTGTATGATGGGGAATTGTAGGTGTCACACCCTTTAGTGGATGCCCGTGGCCCTACCTTGGCTCCTTGCATTTTCTCTGGTTCATATTAATGGGACCTGCAATATCCCGTGGTGTCTTTCATGGACGTCATGGCAGCCCATCAGGTAACACTTGCTCGTCTGGGAACCAATCGTCAATCTCCTGTGCATCATTAAGCTTTAGCATAGATTCTTCCTCTAATCTAGAAAAGTGCTGCTACCATATTCTCTGTGCCCTTCCTGTCCTTGACCTCAAAATCAAACTCTTGCAGCAGCAACACCCATCTAATCAGTCTCGGCTTTGGGTCCTTCTTCGCCATGAGGTAGTGAAGAGCTGCATGGTCCGTGTGCACCACCACCATGGTGCCAAGTAAATAGGATCTAAACTTCTCAAATGCAAAGACCACAGCAAGAAGCTCTTGTTCATTTACAATATCGTAGTATATGGGATGAAGAATCTTTTTGTGCCTTTGCCTATGACTGCTCCTAGAGCCACTCCACTAGCATCGTAAATAACCTTTTAGTGTATAGACCAATCAGGGGAAATAATGATGGGAGCAAAGACTAACTTTTTTTTAAGGTACTCGAATGCCTTCAGATATTCTTCATCAAATGCAAACTTTATCTCCTTTTCCAATAATTTGAACAATGTATTAGCAATTTTAGAGAAGTCCTTGATAAACCTCCTATAGAAACTAGCATGCCCCAAAAAGCTTCGAATTCCCCTCACAAAAACTGGTGGAGGCAATTTTTCAATCACCTCAATCTTCACTTTGTCGACCTCAATACTCTTCTTGGATATCCAACGGCCAAACACTATACCCTATTTCACCATGAAGTGACAATTTTCCCAATTAAGTACCAAGTTGCATTCTTCACACATCTTTAGTACACAACTGATAAGAGCCAAACAATCTTTAAAAGAATCACCCACCACTAAAAAGTCATCGATGAACACTTCAATAGTGTCCTCTACCATGTCAGAGAAGATAAACATCATACAATGCTGAAAAGTCGCTGGTTCATTGCATAGACCAAAAGGCATCCTCTTAAATGCAAATGTCCCATATGGACAGCTGAAACTGGTCTTCTCTTGGTCTTCAGGTGCAATTGAAATCTTATTGTAGCCCGAATAACTATCAAGAAAACAATACCATCCTCTGCCAGCAAGACAGTCTAACATCTTATCCATTAATGACATCAGAAAATAATCCTTTTCAGTCCAAGCGTTCAACTTCCTATAATCCATGCATATATGCTAGCCTGTAACTGGCCTCATTCAGATCAACTCATTCTTCGGGTTTGGGACTAAAGTAATCCCACCATTCTTCGGCACACATTGAACAGGGCTCACCCACTTGTTGTCTGCAATAGGGTAAACCACACCTGCATCCAGCCACTTGATAATCTTCTTCTTGACAACCTCTTGCATAAGCTGATTTAACCTATGCTAGTGCTCAATACTCAGAATGCAATCTGGGGCAAGCTGAATTTTATGAGTGCAGATTCAAGGAAGAATCCTAATAATGTCAGCAATGGACCAACCAATGGCCCTTTTGAACTTTCTCAACACAGAAACTAGAGCTTGAACTTGCCCTTCTCCTAAGTCTGCAGCAATAATAACTAACAAGGTCTCATTAGCTTCTAAGAACACATACCAAAGATGAGACGGAAGTGCCTTGAGCTCTAAGACTGGAGGCTCCTCAATAGATGGTCTGGTAGGCGGTGTCTGTCTATTCTTTCGATCCAAATCAAGCTTCTTTGGAGCGTAGGTATAAGACCCCATACCTACAAGTCCTTCAACCATATCATCATACTCTTCAATGTCATCTACATCAAAATTCATAATCACAGCTGCAAGTGCTTCAACACCAAGTCTCTCCTCAACAGGTACAATTAGCTGATCCTCATCAACCATATCAATAACAGAAACCACGTGCATGTTGTCATGATGCTTCATAGACTGGCAGACATTAAAAGTGACTACTTCATCATTCAATCTAAACTTCATCTGCCCAGTCACTAGGTCAACTAACGCGCGTCCGATAGCAAGTAAAGCTCATCCCAAGATGATAGGAACCTCAAAGTCAACCTCACAGTCAAGAATAACAAAGTTTGCAGGGAAGATGAAAGTATTAACTTTCACAAGAACATCATAGAGAATTCCCACAGGACTTTTCAGTGTGCGATCTGCCATAAGAAGCTGCATTGTAGTTGGTTTGGGGGATCCAAAGACCAACTAATTAAACACTGCTAGTGGATCAGATTTATACTAACACCCAGATAACACAATGCCTTAGGAAAGTAAAACGCCCCAATTATGCAAGAAATAGTAAAAGCTCCAGGATCTTATTTTTTCTACACCAACGAATGGGAAGCTATTACACTACAATGGTTCAAATTATCATCTGGCTCAAAGATTATTGTTCTCATCATAGTCACCAGATCCTTCATGAATTTAGCATATCCAAGCATCTACTCCAGTGCTTCAACTAAAGGGATATTGACTGAGAGTTATTTCAGCACGGAGATGAACTTGTGAAATTTACCGTCCTCAACCTTTTTCTTCAATCTCTGTGGGTAAGGTGGAGGACTTAATGGGATGGTCTTCAATATTGGTGTAACCTCTTTATTTTTTGCTTTTGTCTCAGAAGAGTTCTTCTCGCTTAGACCTTCACCATTGTCTCTCTCTTCAGACTCTAGCATAATCTCATTATCATTAATATCAGGCTCAGCAGGCTCATCAACAACCATCGGCAAGGGAGGATCAATAGTCTGTTTTCCACTTCGGGTAGTCACAACCATACCTTGTAAATCATTTTTCAGATTCTAAATTGTATCACTTGGGAGAGTACCCTTTTGACGCGGATTCAGGGTTGTATACATCTGACTCATTTGTGCCTCAAGATGATTTATCGCTACAGACTGAGACTCAACCTTCTAACTCATACCAGAAAAATCCACAGGTATATCCTTTAAGCTTCCCTCTATAGCATCAGCCTTTTCCAATAACTTATTTATCAGCTCTCTCATGGGGGGAGTGGTTGATCAACACCTGTTTCATAATTTCTAGGAGGGACATATAGGCTGCTCCTATCATTCTTGTAGCCATCTCTCTTCTGCCAATCAGCATCTCTACCCCTTCTATTATCTCTGTATCTGGACCAATTGTAGTAATCCTATTTGTTCCGACCTTGATTTCCTTGGCCATTGTCCTAGAAACCCATTCCTTGATCATTCAGGTAACTAACTTTCTCATTAAAATCATACTCATCTTGCCTTGGAGCTCTTCCTTGTGAACTGATTGCCTTCACCTTTTCTACTCCCTCATCTAGGATTTTATTTTCAATCAACCCAATGCTTGTCTTTATCTCAGCAACTTCTTGCTTGAGCTCCTATAATTCTTGATAATCAATGGACTTACCAACTGCATATGTACCTATTGGACTCTCAGCCTCTCTAGTATTCCATGCTCTGTTCGTCTTGGTAACCCTATCAAGCATCTCAGAAGCTTTAATATTCAAATTTTCCCTGAATGCTACACTAGTTACAGTGTTGGCTACTACTTTTATGTTGGCGTTCAATGCTTTGTAGAAGATCTCCATCAGATGCCTTGAAGAGATTCCGTGTTTTAGAACGTGTTTCAACTTTTTATTGAACTTCAACCATATCTCATATAATGCCTTTGCAGGTAGTTGCTTGAAATTGTAGATCTCTTACTTCAGCTGCAACATCCTTGATGGAGGAAAAAACCTCTCAAAAAACTGACTCTTCAACTTGTGCCATGTGTATATTGAATTATCGGGCAATTTTGAGAGCCACACAGTTGCCTCTCCAGTGAATGAGAATGGAAATAGTCTCAGTATAATAGCGTCTTGCCCAACTCATTATAGATTATAAGCTTTGCAAATCCCCACAAAATTTTCGTAGGCTTCCCAGCATATAGTCCCTTCAGGTTCAGCAATTTGAACATGGTGCTGTTGATGTCAAAATTCATTCCTTCAGTCAGTTGTGGAAATACTATCGGTCTAGTAATGCCCAGTTCCTCCACATCATCATCATCATCATAGAAACAAGGGGCATGTCTTGGCTTCTGTATCTGTCGGCCCCTATCCTACGGTAAATTCCATCTATTTGTTGCCTCATCTCTCGCAGCTTGTGCATAAAGTATGACTTAATAAGCAGCCTATTGTAGAGCATGCCTTGCTTACTCAGCTGCTGCATTTTGAGCTGCGAGTTCTTCTACAATTTTAGCATCTTCAGCAGCGAGGGAATCCTCTCCTTCCTTTTTCCTTTGATCTTCTTCTGCCAACAACCAAGCAATGATCTTCTCCCGTGTCTCATGCTCTCCCTCTTTAGCCATGTTTCTCAAATTTCTAACGAGTTCAGGTTCGTATGGGATCAAGGGAATGCCTTAACTCCTTGTATTGGGCATGCACAAGTGTGCAACCTGCGTAACAAAGCAAAAATAATAGAAAAAGTAAAATACGGAAATAAGGATTAATAGTGAACTAAACACAATCTCTCTTAATCCTAAATCGTATTCCCCGGCAACGACACCAAAATTTGATGCGCCCAAATTACACCGTCTTTTAGAAGCGTAAGTAGTTACTATTCAAATATAGAACCCAATGAAGGTTGGGGTCAATCCCACAGGGAATATGGTAGAACTACATTTGATTAGTGTTTACTTGCGTTGTTAGCCATTTATTTCCCTACAAAGGTTTTTTTAATGTATCAAGCAATAATTGTAACTGGAATGTAAGCAAGTAACACGTGACGATTTTAATAGTTTTAACCAATGAGAGAAGCGAATAGGGTAGTAATCCCTATGAGATCATAACTTAGTAAGGCATTTGTACTTAGTAAACTAGCTTGGTGCTTAGAATGCAGAATCAGTAAGTTGGGTTCACCTAAATCCTTGGTCCGACAGATAGATGAATTTCACCACACACCTTGGTCCGATCGTGGGTGTTTGATTTACTAACCCTTACCCGGGATCTCAGATTAGCTATTCCTGGACAAGGTCAAGCTATTAGATGAGGGTTGATAGCCTCAAATCTCCGTTGTTGAACAACCCTTTTCCCATCTGTTACCTCCTTAGTCTGGCAAGTAAGGATAAGGCGAGTTCTAATATTGCGCACCGTTAAAAATCAATCAAAATGAAAGGAAGAACAATACATGCATAAACATCACCCTAGAATTACCAAGTACTTTGCCTACTTCGTTAATCCTTTATGGTTCCCACAATCATAGTTTTGGATCTAGCTAATCATGTTCATAAGTAAACAATTATTGGTTGTTGGAGAAATCATCGGTAGACACTTACAAGAAGAAGTAAAGAAATTTGAAATCTTGATGAAAATCTCAAGAACACTTAAATCGATCAAGAAAAATCTTTAATATCACGAACTTATGTATGAAATCAAAACCAAATGTAAAAATATTGTGATTGTCTGAAAAGAATGAGTAACTACCAAAAATAAAACCTAAGGGGAAGTATTTATAGATTAAAAGACCAAATCCTAACTATTCCAAAAAAGTTGGACGTGGCTACTGCCGACAGGGCACCCCACGGGCTGTCGTGGATAAGATGGGCGTCGTTGGTGCCCCTCGGGTCTCTTCAGGTCATGGTTCCAAGCCTTCTACCTTGATACCACAGGCAGCTGTGATGGTACATCATGGGTGTGACGCCCGTCGGTTGCACTTGCCTTCGCCACATCTCCGCTGCCTTGTTTCCACGAGCGTGTATGATGGGGAATTGTAGGTGTCACACCCTTTAGTGGATGCCCGTGGCCCTACCTTGGCTCCTTGCATTTTCTCTGGTTCATATTAATGGGACCTACAATATCCCGTGGTGTCTTTCATGGACGTCATGGCAGCCCATCAGGTTTCAGTGCCTTAGCTTCTCCTGTTACCTCGTTCAGACGCCTTGTCCCATTGGCCGTCGTAGGTGTGACGCCCGTGGGACATGCCTTTTTTCCCATAAATCTGCAACACTTTGGCATTTTCATCTTTTCAATATTTTTCCCCATACATGTAACAAACAACATCAAATCCAACAAAATATACTTAAGAACTCCCAAAAATCTTTAGTTTTAAGCGTCGAAAGTTCCATGAAATCCTGGCACATCAACACCCATTTAAGGTTCTAAGCTAGAAATAGTGTTACCTCCCCAAGCATATATTTTTTGTCTTATGCTTGACTAATGGTGCTGGAATAAAGGCTGTTAGATCAATGATCTTGTGATAGAAAGATTAACTTACATGCATAAAACCAATGCTACCTATGTTGTTTAGTGAGAATTTAGGTAAGTAAGCAAGTACCTTAACTCCTACTCAAGTTCCATCGGAAGAACATCCTTAGTCGTCCTATCTCTATTGTTACACCTCACATTTTTACTTATTGCTTTGTTTAGAATTTGAATTATGACAGATTCCCAATTCCCCACCTTTTTACATTATTTGTTGTTCGAATAAAACACTCTCATTGTGAGATCTTTTATTACAATCTCTCTAGCTTGTCAGCCATTCCTTGTGGGATAGACCCCGACTTCCATCGGGTAATACAAATTTTGTTTTTCTTAATGATCGCTAATACCTCCATCTTGGAGAGTACTTCTGAGCATTATCAAAAATGGCGCCGTTGTCGGGTAATGGTTAATGATTAGCAATTTTTATGTTCAATTTTCTCATTTCATTGGACATTTAGAAGCAATTTTCATTATAGACATACGGTGCTACCTTGTATTGAAATGCATCCCTTTTCTTCTCCACATTAGCACATACACCCCCAAACATAGGCTTTTGCCTATGTTAACGTTTCAATTCCCCTCCCCCCCAAAAAAACCTAGGCTTTTAGCCTACATTTTACTTTCGAGCCATTAGGGAGGATGTGAGCAAAAATTGAGGTTCCAAAAAGGGTCAAGGTATCTAACAAGGTGCAAAAGAAATTATCCCCAACTACATTTTACAATCCAGTACCAGCTTTATTGCCCACTTTTGTGCCAGCTCCAACCGCAGCTCAGTCTCCAGATATTCGGGGATTACTATTACAGCTTTTGGGTGTGATTGGAGAGCGGCCTTCTGAGGTAGCGCAATTATCCGCTCAAAGGGCAGCCCTGGGTGCACAGAGCTCAGGAGCGCAGCCTGCTACTATGGCTCCCTGTGCGGAGGTCATTCCAGTTCCATCCGTTGCACAGCCTCTTGCTCCTCACCCAGCTATGACAGAGTCAGAGCATAAGGCGTTGGGTAGGTTTTTGAGGTTAGCACCTCCGAGGTTTGCTGGTACTTCTGGACAGGATCCACATGTCTTTATTACTACTTGTGAGGAGATGTTGCATCATTTGGGTTTGTTGGAGACTCACGGGGTTGGTTATACTACCTATCAGTTAGGGGCCCCAGCGAAGTTATGGTAGAGGGCTCATGTTGCTTGCAGACCACCATCGTCACCTCCTTTGACCTAGTCTGAGTTTTATGAGGCCTTTATGGCCAAGTTCCTACCTCAGATTGATCGTGAGCGTCACAGGGAGCAGTTTACTCACCTTATGCAGGGGTCCATGACTGTCTTAGAGTATGAGACCCATTTTCATCAGCTAGCATCGTTCGGAGCTATGATCATTCCTACCGAGGCAGATAGGATTCGCAGATTTGTATGGGGTTTGAGGCCAGAGATCAGGCAGCCAGCTGAGATATTGATTGCCGATGGTCGGTCATTTCAGGCTATCATAGACTATTCCCGCACTGTGGAGGACTTACAGCGACATGATCAGGGGTCCAGAGATAAGAGGCCTCGACATCAGGGTGTCTATAGTGGTTCCAGATATGGTGGTAGAGGTCCTGGTCAGTGGAGCCAGAGTTATCAGCCACAGCAGCACCAGGGTCAGTCCAGCCGACCAGTTCAGGCTTCCCTTCAGACTTTCGGTAGTACCTAGTTCGGGCAGGGTCAGAGCAGCCATCAGGGCTATAACGGCCAGTCTTCGAGGGGTACAGTTTCTGGGGCATCAGGTCGTGGTGGTCATATGGGATCTGCTGGTTCATCTCGACTGAGTAGGGCCGTCAGGGGCTTGTTTTACTTGTGGTGGCGATGGTCATTTTTGCTAGAGATTGCCCTCAAGCAGGGTACAGTTCAGTTGGCCGAGCCTTTACGAGCAGTTCAGCCTCTGTCTAGAGGGGGGTGGTCGTCAGAGTAGAGGTGGTGCTTCGCGTGGCAGAACAGGTGGTAGGGATGGCGGTCAGGCAGGTGGAGGTCGTCGTCAGTTTTACGCGGTCCCTAGGAGACCAGAGGCAGAGGCCTCAGATGCTGTGATTACAGGTACGATTCCTGTGTGCCATCAGTCTGCTATGGCTTTATTTGATCCTGGATCCAATTGTTCATATGTATCTGCCTACTTTGTGCCTTGTTTGGGGTTGGCTAGTGAGGCATTATCTGTTCCTGTTGCTATTTTGACCCCAGTAGGAGATTCTTTAGTAGTAGATCGGGTTGTGAGATCTTGTATGATATCTATTGGTGATTTCAGATACTTGGGGTGATTTGATGATTCTTGATATGGCTAGATTTTGATGTATACTGGCCATGGACTGGTTTCCCCTCACCATGGTGGTTTTGGAGTTGTTATGCAAGACCACTTACCATAGTTGTGCCCGGTGTATCCCCGGTTGTGTGGCAGGGTTCTGTTAGCCATGCACCATCTGGGATCATCTCTTGTCTTCGATTAGAAATTGATCTCCCGTGGGTGTTTAGCTTATCTAGCATATGTCCGAGATGTTAGTGCTGACCCTACTTCTCCTGAGTCTGTTCCTGTTGTTAGAGACTTCCTCGATGTGTTTCCTACCGACCTGCCAGGCCTTCCACCTGAGAGGAGATATTGATTTCGCTATTGAGTTAGAGCCGGGCACCAGGCCCATTTCTATTTCTCCTTACCATATGGCTTCTGCTGAGTTGAGGGAGCTTAAGGAGCAGCTCCAGGATCTGTTAGCTAAGGGGTTTATTAGACATAGTGTGTCACCTTGGGGTGCTCCTGTTCTCTTCGTGAAGAAGAAGGATGGGTCGATGTGCATGTGTATTGATTATCGGCAGCTCAATAGGGTGACAGTGAAGAATAGGTATCCGATGCCGAGGATTGATGACTTGTTTGACCAGCTTCAGGGTTCAGTCATGTTTTCGAAGATTGATTTGAGGTCTGGCTACCATCAGTTGAGGATTAGGGAGGAGGACATCTCTAAGACAGCATTCAGGACACGTTATGGCCATTATGAGTTCCTGGTGATGTCTTTTGGGTTGACTAATGCCCCCACAGCCTTTATGAACTTGATTCACAGGGTTCTTGGCCCGTATTTGGACTCATTTGTGATAGTTTTTATAGACGACATCTTGGTATACTCACATAGTAGAGATGAGCATGAGAAGAACTTGAGGGTTATACTCCAGACTTTGAGAGATCATCAGCTTTATGCCAAGTTCTCAAAGTGTGAGTTTTGGCTTGAGTCAATTGCATTCCTAGGGCACGTGGTGTCTAAGGATGGGATTATGGTTGACCCGGGAAAGATTTCTGCGGTTTGTGATTGGCCTAAACTTACTACTGCTACTGAGGTCCGCAGCTTTATTGGGTTAGCAGGTTACTACCTACGGTTCGTTGAGGGATTCTCTTCCATAGAAGCACCCTTGACTATGCTGACTAGGAAGGATGTCCCATTTTAGTGGTCGGATCAGTGTGAGGATAGATTCCAGAGGCTTAAGGCCTTATTGACTTCAGCTCCAGTTTTGACTTTGCCGGTTGAGGGTCAGAGCTTCTCCGTGTATTGTGATGCTTCTAGTGTTGGTCTTGGTTGTGTGTTGATGCAGTAGGGTCGAGTAATAGCATATGCGTCGAGGCAGCTGAAGGTTCACGAGCGCAACTACCCCACTCATGACTTAGAGTTGGCGGTGGTAGTTTTTGCGCTCAAGATCTGGAGGCATTACCTATATGGAGTTCACTGTGAGATCTTCACCGATCACCGTAGTCTTCAGTATATTACGAGTCAGCGAGAGTTGAACTCGAGACAGAGGAGATGGGTCGAGTTACTGAAGGACTATGACTTCACTATTCTATATCATCTGGGCAAGGCAAATGTGGTAGCGGATGCCTTGAGCCGGAAGGCAGTGAGTATGGGTAACCTAACTTATCTTTCAGTTTCAGAGCGACCGTTGGCCTGGGACATCCAGTCCTTGGCTAACCGTTTGGTTAGGCTTGACCCGTCGGATCCTAGCAGAGTTCTCGCCAATGTTGAGGTTCGTTCTACTTTGATTGATCAGATTCAGAGCCGTCAGGTTGAGGATCAACAATTATGTGACCTTCGTGATCGGGTTGTTCAGGGTGAGACCGGCCAGGCTACTCTAGATTCAAATGGGGTTCTGAGGTTTGATAGTCGCCTTTGTGTTCCGAGGATTGGTGATTTGATTCAGTTGATACTTCATGAGGCACATTGTACTAGATACTCCATTCACCCTGGCATAGCAAAGATGTATAAAGACTTGAGGCAGCTTTACCAGTGGAGTGGTATGAAGCGGGATATAGCGGATTTCGTATCTCGATGCTTGAACTGCCAGCAGCTTAAGTTCGAGCACATGAGACCTGGTTGTTTGATGCAGCGTCTTCCCATTCCCATTCATGTTTTAAAATGCCATTTCAGTTCTGAAACAGTGAGAAAACATAAGGGAGGATTCCAAGAGAGTTCTTGAGTATCAAAATCGTGCGTTGGTGAATTGCGAGCCTAAGTTTGAGAATTTATTAACATCGCGTGTATTTGAGAATATTTTATTTGAAAGTTGAATTTGGTAAAAAGTTATATTATTATTACCTTTTAAAAATATTTTAAAGGTTTATGAAAAATATTTTTGTTACAATATAATGGTATATGTATTTATTTTATAAGGTTTTTATACATTGTAATATTTTAACGGAGATAGTAAATTTAGTTATGTTAAAAATTATTATTATAATATAGTAGGTTTACTTGAAATAATTTTCTATTAATTATGGTATATTCAAAAAGCTATATTTATTTTACCACGAACTTACGCAATATCCGAATACATACGAAGCGGAAGGAAAGTTAGTGAAGTGGCACCACCACTTCCATGTGGAAGTGGTGGAGAAGTACACAACAAAAGTGTCACTAAGCTTTTCATCTAATGGCCACCTCAAGTAGTGATAATTATGATTATTAAATCAATGCTTCATTAATTTATATATGCTAATGGGGTAACTTTTCATACAAACACCTTTTGCACAAACTCAGCAACCTTTTCCAACTATTTGATTCCAAATTAAATAGGTTGTGTGTTGTACGTATGTATATATGTATTACGTTAATAAGGGAGGTTGTACAAAAAATATTTTAATGCTATATTTGATTACCGAAAGGAAAATCAATTATGTACGTCGAGTTATTAAAGCCCGAGTTTGAGTTTGATTTCGTATAGGGGATTTTTCGGAGGGGTTCAAGCTTGTCATTGGACGACAGGTAGGTTACAGTTTATTTTCCCTAGACTCCGCATATATAGGATAAAATTGTATTAATGGGCATCCTTGGGTTGGATTTATTACGTCGGTACCACAGACCTCGACCGCATTATTCATGTCCGCCTACTTTTGTTCCTCCGTTGCTTGTAGTACTTGCCAATATATTTTATTTACCCTTGTGGTCCTGTGAGACCTTGTTGACTCTGGAACATAGAAGGTGGGATTTTGGGAATGTCCGCGACTTCCGGGCATAGAATTATCCTTCTAGGCTGGTTATGCTTGCGGAGTAGCTGTGGGCCTTTGCAGGGTCGATAGGTTGATTGTGAGCTGCTGGGCAGCTATTGTGTTTGATCATACCATTTCCATGTATATAAAGAGGTTTTATCCATGTTTTACTATGGTTTGGGCTTCGGGCCTACTAACACTATTTTCTAAACCTTGCATGGCCCCGGGGGCCCATTTTGGATGGAAATAATTTGGAAATGGTTTGATTTAACTTGTGAATATTCTTGGGTAAAAGAAAGTAAAATTATGATTTAAATAACCAGTTTTACGATTAACGCTAGAATCGGCAGGGCCGGGGTACTAGTTGAGTTTTCTTGCTACTTGATATAATTTTAGCCTCGGTCGGACCGAGCACCTGAGATGACTTTCTACTATTTAGATCCGGTTATGCCCGGGCACTCTCGGAGGGTTTTTTGAGATATTTTCCTATTACTTTAGTCCTGGACAGGGTCTGGGCATGCATATTCGAGACTGGGTCTCTATCTTGAACCCGGACTTGCTTTCGGATGACATGTTTTGATACTGAGTTTTAGTATGGGGTCGGGGACCTCCATGGACCTTGCCATCCGGGCCTGGGGCTGCGGGCTGCGTGTGCCGTAGGAAGGGTATACGGTGGAGTAGAGGTATACGGGCAATGTCCTCCCATAGAACCTACCTCTGGGACGGATCGGCACCGAAGGAGGTACATACAGGGATACCATTTAACTTGAGATCTTCATGCATCATATCATTCATTGTTTGAGGCTCCACCCTTGTTTGTTGTTTGTTGATTGTACGTTCCGGTAGTATGGGATGCCGGAGGGTTTGTTTTCACTTGTTTGTGTTCCTTGGTTGTGTGGGCGGCCGGGGGACTGTAGGTAGACTCTTGCTATTTACTTGTAGAATTGTTCCCTGTTACGGTTAATTATGAAATTGGTTACTGCTAGACTGTTAGTTGCTGGATTTGAGATTGATATGATTAGTTGGGCTTGATTCATGTCTCTAAGCATGCCTATCATTACTCTTTCTCTCTTCTTCTTACACTTGAGGTTACCGGTATATCGTCCATTTCGTAAACTTATTATGTATACACTGTTATTGCAAGGACCCCAGGTGCGTTATTTCTTACTTTTACCTGTGCCTATGGTGTGTATATTCTGCTTACTGGCCTCACATGTGGTTCTGTTAATTTCCCTCTAGGCTAGTTCCTGTGTACCTTCCGTTGATTTCTGTGACTGCTTGCTTCTATTCTGTCTGTTACTACGCTTTTATCTTATATGTGCCCAGTCGGCCTATGATACCTATTGGGTACCTTATGCTTCGCATTTGGTGCTCACCCTACCCCCTGCATCTTTTGGTGCAGATCCTAGAGTGGGCCCTCGTTGTTAGATCGCTGTGATTCGTGCTTGGAGATCTGTTGGGGACTACTTCAGACTGAGGGTGAGCTCTTAGCAATCGGAGCTTAGCTTTAGTTTATCTTTTGCTTTATGTACTCTATTACCACTCAGAGACATCTGTATATATTGTTTTGGATCATTTGCACTCCATGTTTGTAGTTTTGGCTCTATACTATGATACAGGTCTTGGGGTTTGGTTTAGTTTCCGCATATGTATATATTTATATCCCTTTTATCTATTCTCTTCGTCTTGTTCCCTTATTTGTTAGATAATAGCCCATTACTAACTGTCCTGGGCTACAGGAATTGGTTCACCTACCGGGGGTTGTAGCTGCCATCATGACCGAGAAATTGGGTCGTGACAGAACCATAGCTATTACTTTAAACCAACCAATTCAACGTTTGGGGAAATCACACTATTTCTAGCTTAGATTCTTAGATGGGTATTTTCTTTGATTAAGCTATTTCTATCCTCAATCTAAGGTAGAAATCCTAAATACCCACTATTGAATTCCTATCAAAATTAAGAACTCCTCTTTCAAGCAAGAACACAATTAAGTAAACTCAATCAATATTTGCAACCATCAATTTTATGATTAAATTATGAAGAATTCAATATACACATACTAATTTATCAATTATAAGCATAATTAATCGATACCCATATCCAAATTCAATACCCATAATGCACATACCCCTAGACAAGGAATTTAGCTACTCATATTAAGGAAATAAGAGGATATACTAAATGGGTTACCCATAAATCCATTCATAATCAAAGCTAATTTCCAAATCCAAGCTCAAATCCTTACAAAATGGTGATTTCAATTGGGGAAGATGAAGAGAGGAGTGTACTCTCAATATCTTCCTTAGGGAAAGTAAAACTAAAATTCTATATCAGGTAAACACCCTAAAATAGGTTTTAGAATCTTCCCAATACGTCATATGGCTTTGGACAAAAATACCCCTTGGGGCTGGTGCGACGCAATATGCAATCACACCCTGCCTTCTGCAGCTCGCACGCTACTTCTTTTCCAACCAGTGAAACCATATGCTGGGGTGTTGAGGTGCGAAAAGGGGTGCGGTTTGCATGCCGCATTGTGCAGTGATGTGAGGCCAAAAGTACATATATTTAATCATTATTTGCCTCATATTTAGTCTTTTCGTTATCTTTTTTGAGCATTGATTTTATAAACTAATCTTATATTGGGTATTTTTATTTGTAGGGTTAAAGTGGTGTGAAAAGGAAGAAATTTGAAGAACAAATGAATTAAAAATGAGAAATCACATAAGAAAATCAAGCAGACAGCTTAATGGATTAAAACAAATATTATATTATATATGTGCATAGCAGCCAAATGACAATTGAATTTCAATTCAATTGAATAAGAGTTGCACACGTGGCACTCAATGAAGACACAACCTGCAAATAAGACTGAAAAAATTCTACTACTATATGTGGAAGGCGGCGCAACAATATTTTGACGCGCTGAGAGGCGCGACGTGGCACATGCAAAATTTCTGGATCCAATTTTTCCCAATTTATTTTGGATTCAATTATTTTATTTGAGACTTTTTTCTACACCTATAAATATCTGATAAGAATAATTTGTACATAACTTTTGACCTACGAAGAGCTAGGAGTTGTTGTGAAGGCCGGAGATGTAATGACCCTCCGGGTCATTTCCTACTTTTCATTCTTTTCAGTGTTTTGATCTTTCCTTCAGTGGCTAGAGGTCATCTATGATTTGCTGGGACTAATGGTTTGGTGCGTGGGCCGTCCATTAGGTCATAATGACCATTTCTCTGTTTTAGAACTTGAACTTAGAAAATCTTTGACTTTGGTCAACTTTTCTGGTAAACGTACTCAGAATCAAATTCTGACAGTTCCGTTGGCTCCAAAACATTGATTTTGGTCCAGTGTTGGACCATTGGTCTGGGTCTGAGTGCTTTCGGTTTGGTTTTATGTTGCTTTCTGTGTTTTCAAGCTACTTTGGCTGGTAGGGTTGACTTTGGTCAACATTCGGAGAAGACGGCCTCACATGGAAATTCCATCCATGCTATTAGCTCCAAAATGTCGACTTTGAGATAGGGGAACCTTTGGTTTGGGTCTTGGGGCTTCCGGACTTGCTTTGGGGTATTGAGTTCTGAGTTAGTTCTGGGCATGGGGCCTACTTTTCCTTAAAATGATCTCCGTTGGTAAATTTCTTTATTCCATGGAGTCCAGAATGTCGTTTCCACTCAAATAACTATATTGGTTTCTAAGTATCGGGTTTCAATTGTACCTGGAATGCCCCATTTACGTTTTAGTTGTTGCTGATATTTGTTGTATCTGGTGGGACCGCAATTGCGGTATTTTTGGCCGCATTTGTGGTACTCTGGCCGCATTTGCGGTATTTTGACTGCATTTGCGGTATATTGGCCATTTGCTGTGTTTTTCTGCATTTGTGATGCTTGGCCGCATTTGCGGAGTTCACAATTGCGACAAAAGTGCCGCAATTGCGATATCTGCTGACAGTTTTATAAATTAAACATTCTTCTCTTTTTTTTCTTCATTTCCAACTCCCTCCATCCGTCCATTGTTGAGAGCTCCCTAGCTCAAATTTCTTCACTTCTGGCCATCAAATTCTTAGGACAAACTCACCATAGCTTCGTGAGCTCTTTTCCATCATTAATCCGGTAAGATTTTTGTTAAATTTCAACTTTTCATTCTCTCTTTTCCCTATTTGATTTCTTGAAGTGGGTAGGATGTTTTAGCCCAATTTTAATGCCCAAACCTTGTAATTTTCTGAGAATGTACTCCCATGATCATTGTGATCATTTTGTAATTTTTCATTTTCGGCTTTGGGTTGCGGGGCCCTCGGGCCCGTTTGTGGCCCAGATTTTAACCTGTCTAAATTATTAGCAGTATGGGTAGCGTTAGCTTCGTATTGATGTGTAGAACATTATTATGATAGTGGGGCAGCTTGCTGATACTTTTCGGGGGAGATAGGTTCCGATCTTGTGGATTTGATTATACGCGCGTGCTCGACTTTTCTGGTAGGTTATGGTTTACTATTTTTTAGACTTTGCTCGTATGAGGTATGAATATAATAACTTGCCAATGGTTTGTGGTATCTTGTGGTTTGGATACGGTTATGAGTAGGCTTATTGATCTTTATAGGTGATTAGGTGCTCTAGAGTACGATTTTGGCTATCAATTCTTAGTATAGGCTGTATCTCTTCCTTAAGACTTGGCATAGGCGGTGTAATATCCTTGGGATTAGAGTCAGATGCCTTAGTTTTGTTTAGACTACTTGAGGTTGAGATTATTAGATTAGGGAGCCTTAGCCTAGAATTAGATAAAGGTTCGAGGTAGAGTAGATGTTATCGTTGCTTTGTTATTATTACTATTATTATTCTCACTGGTTTGGTGTTCAATTTATCATGTAATTGTGGTCTTGAGGCCGTGGAGATGGGACTTGCAGGAGCCAGGTCAGTATGGTTATGCTTTGCTTATGTTTCTAATTATCATACGCTTTATGTTTAGTTTCGGTTAGTTATTTTCCTTAGGTGGGTCCCTTGGGGTTTGGTAGATAATGTAGTGTCTTTTTTAGTATTTGTACTAGAATAGTCAGCCTTAGCATCCGATAGGTATAGTTCCTGGTAGGGTAGTTTCTTACTTGGTTTTCTGGTTGTTCTTATCGTGTTATATTCTTATTGTTGGATTTGGTATGCGGATCTGTGGGCCTAAGGCCATGGTGTTGGGCTGGCTGGAGTCTAGGTTAGTACGATATTGTTATAAAGGGTGAAATACCCTATCTTGGTTTATCTACGTGCATCATATGCATACATGTATACATTTGAATTGATTCGTGTTCCTCTCTTTTTCATATATGATTGGGTTATGGTATGGATTGAAGGGAACTGAATGGTACAAATTTACAGGAATCGATTGGCTCAGTGGTTTTATAAGGGAATATTTTTTTAACAAATGGTTTTCAAATTAAGGAAAGATTTTACTGATTTAAGCCGACCGCTAATGTTTAAAACCCGAAACACTTCCTTTTTAGATGATTGGAGCTCCAGGGAGAGCGTCCTACTTTTATAAATGTTTTTGGTTAATAAAGGGGGAAAATAGTTTCTTTTCTATAAACCTGTGTGGTTAATGAGAAATCGTACATTATTGGTTTACTGACTTCAAAATGGGAAAATGCTTCTATTTTGTGCACTTGGTTTGACAGATGATTTTAACCTTGCTTTCCATTGGTTATGGGATTATATTGATAAGCTCAGGCGGCCTCCTTTGTATATATATACAGGATTTTACTTGTGGAAATTGTTATATTGGTAAGCTCCGGTTGCCCATGAGAATACTCTGGGTTTTCTTGATTATACGTGGATATAGTGGCATTGATTGTTATATTGATAAGCTATGGTGGCTTGAAGGGACATTACAGGTATTATAGTATAGTATTAGTTGGTAAGCTCCGGTGGCCCGTGAGGTGACTCAGGGTTCTCATTCATTATTACATTGGCCACATTTCATTTTATTTCATTTCATCCATTCCATATCGCATTTTCATGGTATTCCATGCGTATCTTTACTATCAGAATCTGTGTGTAGTTGGCTGTATTTATCGGGTGTATTTTTTTTGGACTCGGGAAGTTTGAATTGGTTGTTGCAGGTCTATCGTTTATGCTTTTCATATTGTGGAAGTATTTTTTACCCTTTTTTATTTAGGTTTGACCATTATATTTCGTTCTGACTCATCTTTCTTACCCTTGGGTTATATTTACTTTTTTTTGTATTTATATATTGTTTGAGCTCAGTTGGCCGATGATGCCTACTGGGTACCGCATATTTTGGTACTCATACTACACTTTTGCATCTTTTTGTTGATGCAGATCCTAGTACGAGTTATCACCGTTTATTGCAGTCCTCGTGCAGAGTTGCTGACTAGAGACATTGGGTGAGCTCTTGGCGATCGGAGTTGATCCATCTCCCTCTACTTTTGGGATAATCTCCTACTGTACCTTAGGAGATTGTCCGTAGTTTGTTGTATCTATCTAGAACATCTAAGTTATAGTAGCACTTGTACCGACTGACACTAGGTCTTGGGGATTCTTATGTATTTTATTCCCTTCCCTCCCTTTTTACTTATATTGGTTTATCGTATCTTTCTTTGTTATTGTTGTTTGTTCTGCTTTTGGGTTCTTCCTTGTGTTAGCTTGTTACTTGCAGTTCCGGGCTAAGGTTTGGCTTACCTACTGGTGGGTTATAGTAGGTGCTATCACGACTTGAGTTTTTGGGTCGTGATAGAGTGGTATTAGAGCTTTAGGTTCACCGGTGTCATTGGTACAAGGGCAGGTGTCTAGTTGAGGGTGTTCAGTTTCTGTCCAAGGACGTGGGGTCAGCCTTGCCTCCAGCAGGATTTATAGCTTCACCGGCCCTTCAGGGTATTATAGCTAGGATTCTTAGCTTATTGAAGAGTATGTCACGGGCCAGAACTCTACTTAGTGCACCTGACGGTTCACAGATCAGAGTTGAGATATAAACTTCAGCCTAGGCAGCGGCACATAGTAGTCAGAGACTAAGAGCACAACCAATTGTTGTGGCTCCCCATTTGGATACTTTAACGATTCCATTGGTTGCTTAGCCTATTACAGCTAGGACGGTTATGTCGATTGAGGAGCAGAAGATGCTGGGTAGGTTTATCAGATTGGGTCCTCCGAGGTTTTCTGGTGCCCTAGGGGAGGATGCTTATGAGTTCTTGATTAGTTGCAGGAGAGGTTGCATAACGTTGGGTTAGTTGAGTCTCACAGAGTTGATTACATTGCATTTTAGATGGATGGATTGGCAAAATAGTAGTGGCAATCTTATACTGCATACAGACCAGTTGGGTCACCTTCGATGACTTGGGCTTAGTTCTCTGAGGCTTTCTTGGAGAAGTTTGTACCTCGCAGCTTGAGGGAGAGGTTGAGGGATCAGTTCACCAGGTTAGAGCGGGGCTCTATGTCGGTTTCTGAGTATGAGGCACGGTTTCATGAGTTGTCTAGGCATGCTACTATGTTTCTTCCTACAGAGCACGAGCGGGTTTTCCAGTTTGTCAGAGGGTTGGATCTACCACTTAGTTTGGCTACAGAGCAGCTAGTGGCATCAGGGGCTACATTCCTTATGGTTATTGATCATGCACGAGTTATTGAGGGTATATGTCTTAAGGCCGATGAAGGCAGTGGTAAGAGGCCTCGCCATCGGGGTAGTTTCAGTGATTTTTAGTTTTGAGGTAGAGGTTTCTCCCATGGGGGTCACCCACAAAATTTCCAGTTTTGCCGTCCAGTTCGTGCGGCATTCCAGATTTCAGGGAGCGGTTGTTCGAGGCATAGTAGGTAGAGTAGTTGAGGTTTAGGTCAGACTTCTCAAGGTTTACATTCTGGGTATGCAGGCCGTGGTGGCCAGTTAGGTTCAGCCAGATTTTCTCAGCGGGGCACTTTTATTAGGGGTTGCTATGTTTGTGGTGAGCAGGGACACCTTGCTATGACTTGTACGGGTTTTAGGGAATTTCACCATCTCCGAGTTCCAGCATCACCACCCAGGGGCGGTGCATAGATTAGTAGGGGTGGTTCCCAGGTTGTTAGTGATAGTTCTCAGTCGTATCGGTCGACTAGTCATAGAAGATGGAGTCACGCGGATGCTTCTATCACAAGTATGATATTGTTATCATCATTGAGCTTTTGGTCTTGTCGATGTGGGGTTTGCATGTCCCTACATAATCTTCTTAGATTTCTTCTCATCCGGACTTGCATGGTGAGGTTGGGGTGCTTGTGCATATATCTACCCCGTAGAAGAATTCTTTTAGTAGTGGATCGAGTATGTTGGATTTTAAGTAGTTACTATATTAGGTTGCAAAGGGCGGTAGGCCTAGTAATTATGATTTGTGGGCTTCCACAAAACTCTAGGCTTGGTTTTGCCATCTTAGCACCTAGCAGTTCTGGTTTGTTCAGTTGTATTGCTTTTGGTTATAGTGCTAGTTCCGAAGTTCTTCCATTGGGTTAGTTTCTGTGGTTGAGAAAGGTTCAGATTGCAGAAGTGTTTTCTAAAGTTAGAGTTTGAGATTGGGTTATCTTCGGTTAAGGGTCAGGGCGGTGGGCATTCCAAGGACTATCTCAGGACTTGTTCCTCTAAAAGTTCCCAGCTATGTCCTTTGGTTTGACCCATGCCCCATTAGCGGTTGCAAATTATTGAGCATCGTATTCATATCTTACTCGAGTTCTCGTTACTACAGTATTCTTAGGTGGCATCTGAGCCTACTCGAGGAGTAGGGAGGAGATCAGTTAGAATTTGGGTTTTGGTTTCAGACTTGGTGGGTTAGCAGACTATTTCAAGAGGATTGTGAAAGACTTCCTCTATTTGTGCCACTTTTGACTAGATCGATTAAGGAGACCGTTCTCTTCTAGCGGTTAGGCTAGAGTGTTATGGGTTCCCTATGGGTTGGAGATGGACTCTAGGCTTTGTTGCATGCTTGCTATATTTCTTGCTTGGTTTCGGTGTCCTTGGGTTCTGCTCGAATAGGCAGACCTAGCCTAGTCCCTTTTGCCAGATCAGACATTGTGTGGTTCAGAATCTGCGTTCGGAAAGTTATCCTTCACCATGGGTTGCCTGGTTACTTTTTTTTTCAAATATTGGTGTTTGTTTTTAGTTGGTTATTTCTTGCAAGTTTTGGTTATTCAGGTGATCTTACTGCAGTTGTCCATCTGTGGACCGATGGTCAGTCATGATAGGCTAATATGGTCATAGTGGGTGTATCTTAGGCAGGTGTTTGTGTTTCTAAGGTTAGTAGGACTAGTGTTTGGTTTTTGTTGAGATCAAGTTTTTGACTAATTTGAGGAGGTAGAGTATGGTAGGATTCCTAGCCTTCTAATGGGTTTGTGGATGTTTTTCGAGTTTAACTCGAGTTTGGACTTGTGTTTGACTTTATGGATTGAATGCTGATGTTTCGGGATAGATGGAAGGGTCTTTGAACCTATGATTCTTTGGTAGAATATTGGAGAAAGTGGGTTTTGTGCTTTGTGTTAGCACGGTGTTCGGTTCTGTGTAATGATTGCCTTGGTCTTCGTGGTTCCTGTGTTGTGTTGGTGCTTTTCGAATGTTTTCTTTTGGGGTTCTGTTTATGTTATTTGACCGGTTAGATTTTGAGCTAGAGTTTCTGGTTTTTCCTATTCTGGCTAGTTTTGAGTTAAGGTTTTAGTAAGCTTTCTTTGGTTATCTTTCCGTTGGCTGTTGGCCGATCAAAGAGGCTCCTCGGGAGGCCTAGCTCAACTCACAGACCTATAATCTTTTCCTTTCTCGGCATTTGGGTACTTTTGGTTTCTTAATACCCCTGTTTTTTGTTCTTTTCTGTGTTTTGAGCTTTCCCTCATCGGTTAGAGGTCATTTATGACTTGCCGGGACTGACGGTTTGGTGCCCAGGTCATAATGACCATTTATCTATTTTAGAACTTGAACTTAGAAAATCTTTGACTTTGGTCAACTTTCTAGGTAAACGTGCTCAGAATCAAATTTTGACAGTTTTGTTGGCTCCGGAACAGAGATATTGGTCTAGTAGGACCATTGGTCTGGGTATGAGTGCTTTCGGCTTGGTTTTATGTTGCTTTTTGTGTTTTCAAGCTAGTTGGCTAGTAGGGTTGAGTTTGATCAACATTCGGAGAAGACGGCCTCAGATTTAAATTACGTCCATGCTATTAGCTCCGGAATGTCGACTTAAGGCTAGGGGAACCTTTGGTTTGGGTCCCGGGGCTTCTGAACTTGTTTTGGGGTATTGATTTCCGAGTTAGTTTTGGGCATAGGGCCCACTCTGTTGGTAAATTTGTTGATTCCATTGACTCAGGAATGTCGTTTCCACTCAAATGACTCTACTGGTTTCTGAGTATCGGGTTCTAATTATGCCCAGAATGCCCCGTTGAAGTTATAGTTGTTGCTGATATTTGTTGTATCTGGTGGGACCGCAATTGCGTTATTTTTGCTGCATTTGCGGTACTCTGGCTGCATTTGTGCTATTTTGACCGAATTTGTGGTATTTTGGCCATTTGCGATGCTGTTCCGCATTTGCAGTGCTTGGCCGCATTTGCAGATTCCGCAATTGCAACAAAAGTGTCGCAATTGCGATATCTGCTGGCAGTGTTATAAATTAAACATTCTTCTCTTTTTTTTCCTCATTTCCAACTTCGTCTGTCCATTGTTGAGTGCTCCCAAGCTCAAATTTCTTCACTTCTGGCCATCAAATTCTTGGGACAAACTCACCATAGCTTCGTGAGCTCTTTTCCGTCATTAATCCTGTAAGCTTTTTGTTAAATTTCAACTTTTCATTCCCTCTTTTCCCTCTTTGATTTCTTGAAGTGGGTAGGCTATTTTAGCCCGATTTTAATGCCCAAACCTTGTGATTTTC
Organism: Jaltomata sinuosa; assembly: GCA_003996215.1. Lineage (NCBI taxonomy): Eukaryota > Viridiplantae > Streptophyta > Magnoliopsida > Solanales > Solanaceae > Jaltomata > Jaltomata sinuosa. The sequence goes on from QJPP01007386.1 coordinate 33,891, forward strand.
TGGGCATCTACTCCCATGATCGTTGTGATCATTTTGTACTTCTTCATTTTCGGCTTCTGGTTGCGAGGCCCTCGAGCCCGTTTGTGGCCCGAATTTTTAACCCGGATAACTTATTAGAAGTATGGGTAACATTAGCTTCGTATTGACGTGTAAATCATTGTTATGATAGTGGGGTAGCTTGCTGATACTTTTCAGTGGAGATAGGCTCCGATCTTGTGGATTGGATTGTACACGCGTGCTTGGCTTTTCTGGTAGTGTATGGTTTACTATTTTTTTGACTTTGCTCGTATGAGGTATGAATATAATAACTTGCCAATGGTTGGTGGGATCTTGTGGTTTGGATACGGTTATGAGTATGCTTATTGATCCTTAGAGGTGATTTAGGTTCTCTAGAGTAAGATTTTGGCTAGCAATCCTTAGTATAGGCTGTAGCTCTTCCTTAAGACTTGGCGTAAGTGGTGTAATATCCTTGGGATTAGGGTCAGATGCCTTAGTTTCGTTTAGACTGCTTGTAGTTGAGATTATTAGATTAGGGATCCTTAGCCTAGAATTAGATAAAGGTTTGGGGTAGAGTAGACGTTATCGTTGCTTTATTATTATTACTATTATTATTCTCGTTAGTTTGGTGTTCAATTTATCATGTAATTATGGGCCTGAGGCCGTGGAGATAGTATTTGCAGGAGCCAAGTCAGTATGGTTGTGCTTTGCTTAAGTTTCTATTTGTCGTACACTTTTTGTTTAGTTCTCGTTAGTTGTTTTCCTTGGGCAGGTCCCTTTGGGTTTGGTAGATTGTGTAGTGTTCCCTTTTAGTATTTGTACTAGAATAGTCAGCCTTAGAATCCGATTGGTAGGGTAGTTTCTTACTTGGTTTTCTGGTTTTTCTTATCGTTTTAAATTCTTATGGTTGGATTTGGTATGCGGATCTGTGGGCCTTAGGCCATGGTGTTGGGCTGGCTGGATTCCAGGTTAGTACGATATTTTTATGAAGGGTGAAATACCCTATCTTGGTTTATCTGCGTGCATCATATGCATACATGTATACATTTGAATTGATTCGTGTTCCTCTCTTTTTCATATATGATTGGTTATGGTATGGATTGAAGGGAACTTAATGGTACAAATTTACGGGAATTGATTGGCTCAATAGTTTGATAATGGAATCTTTTTTTAACAAATGGATTTCAAATTAAGGAAAGATTTTACCAATTTACGTTGGCCGCTAATGTTTAAAACATGAAACACTTCCTTTTTAGATGATTGGAGCTCTAGGGAGAGCGTCCTAATTTTATAAATGTTTTTCGTTGATAAAGGGGGAAAGCAATTTCTTTTCTATAAACTTGTGCGGTTAAGGAGAAATCGTACATCACTGTTTTACTGACTTCGAAATGGGAAAATACTTCTTTTTGTGCACTTGGTTTGAGAGATGATTTTAACCTTGCTTTCCATTGGTTATGGGATTATATTGATAAGCTCCGGCGGCCTCCTTTGTATATATATACAGGGTTTTACTTGTTGAAATTTTTATATTGATAAGCTCCGGCGGCCCATGAGAATACTCTGGGTTTTCTTGATTATACGTGGATATAGTGGCATTGATTGTTATATTGATAAGCTACGGTGGCCTGAAGGGACATTCCAGGTATCATGGTACAATATTTGTTGGCAAGGTCCGGCGGCCCGTGAGGTGACTCAGGGTTCTCATTCATTATTGCATTGGCCACATTTCATTTCATCCATTCCATATCGCATTTTCATGGTATGCCCTGCGTATCTTTACTAGCGGAATCTGTGTGTAGTTGGCTGTATTTATCGGGTGTATTTTTTTGGACTCGGGTAGTCTGAATTGGTTGTTTTTGGTCTATCATTTATGCTTTTCATATTTTGGCGGTATTTTCCCCCCCTTTTTATTTAGGTTTGACCATTATATTTACTTCTGACTCATCTTTCTTACCCTTGGGTTATATTTGATTTTTTTTGTATTTATATCTTATTTGAGCTCAGTCGGCCGATGATGCCTACTGGGTACCGCGTGTTTTGGTCATCATACTATACTTCTGAATCTTTTTGTTGATGCAGATCCTAGTATGAGTTATCACCGTTGATTGCAGTCCTCGTGCAGAGTAGCTGACTTGAGACATTGGGTGAGCTCTTGGCGATCTGAGTTGATCCATCTCCCTCTACTTTTGGGCTAGTCTCCTACTGTACCTTCAGAGATTGTCTGTAGTTTTTTGTATCTATCTAGAACATCTAAGTTTTAGTAGCACTTGTATAGACTGACACAAGGTCTTGGGGGATTCTTATGTATTTTATTCCCTTCCCTCCCTTTTTACTTACATTGGTTTGTCATATCTTCCGCTTTTATTGTTGTTTCTTCTGCTTTTGGGTTCTTCCTTGTGTTAGCTTGTCACTTGCAGTTCCTGGCTAAGAGTTGGCTTACCTACTGGTGGGTTATAATAGGTGCCATCACGACTTGAGTTTTCGGATCGTGACAGGAGAATATTGGTTTCATCTTTCTTCTTCTTTGTTATTTATTTTACATTTTCTTTAGATGATTTGTTGTAATTTCTCCATGTCTATGTGGAGTTAAACTTCTCGTTCTAGGATTGTGGTAGCTAACTACATGATTGTTGAAGTAGATGATTAATTCAATTATTTGTTTATCACATTACTTATTCTTATATTCTTGTGCTTACTATTTTAATGCTTCGCGACCATTAAAATAAATCTATAATCTTTTTGTGAACTCGGAAGAATAATCATTTGGATAGAACGAAGAATATAGGGAGCAAGGATTCTCTTTTGCAACGTAAAGGGTAGGTTAACGACTAGGATATGAATATACCTAGAACGCATTATTTGGTTTATACGGGGAGATATATAAATGTGTTTAGAAGAAGATGTCACATCCCCGCTCAATGATGTAGTTGTGATGCTATTCTGGATAGGCAATCAGAGGCTCGGAAGACCATAGTTGTAAAATCAACCCCAAAATCACCAACTAGATAAACAAACAAGTCAATGAAATTGCTTACTTAACATGATTGTTAGCGAATCCATAATCCTAGATCGATTTCATCATATTTATTACGTAAAAACCTGCTCTTTGTTTGGTTAATTATTCATTGGTTAACTTCTTTTTTTTACTTTGGTTAATAAATATTCCTTTGAGTTTTTACGCTTGAATAAATTATTAGAACTAGTTTAATTTAGTAAAAAAGTTGATTGACAAGTCCCTGTGGGTACGATATCTAGACAATCTTATATTACTTATACGACCGCGTACACTTGCGTGTGCATTAGGATGCAACATGCAGCTCGCATGCGGCTCGCACCCTTTGGGAGTTTCTTCCTCTTTTTCAATCACCTTCACACTTCAATTTCTTTTTGAGCTCTTTGGGTTTAATTCCTTTGCTTTCTTCTGTAGACCAAAAGTACCTGCATTTTCATCAATAAAGGCAATAAGTACCTCTAATTCTCATCAAAACATGAAAATAATTCATCAATAAAGGCCTAATAAGTTGGTAATTACCAACTTATCAGTAGCTGTCTCCAATGGATCTCTAGAAAGTGTGAGAGGAAACTCTAAATCAATCTCTACCACGGTGATAGTAGATAACTCTTCATATAGGGCCGATAGTTTTATTGCTTTGTATACATTGAAAACTTCTACCTTGTCATGTGCCCTCATAGTGAGATGCCCAACTGCTACATCAATCGATGCTCATATAGTGACCAAAAGTGGATGCCTCAAAATAAATGGGACTTCCGGATCTTGCTAAAAATCAAGGATGACAAAATCTACCAGAAAAATTAATGACCCAACTTGCACTAGGATGTCCTTTATTATAGCCTTTGGTCTCGCCAATGATTTGTTTGCTAGCTGAAGGATATTTGTGGTCGGACGAGGGCTTCCCAGTCCCATTTCTTAAAAATAGAAGATGGAATCAAATTTATACTATCCCCAAGATCACATAATGCTCGTGCTATGACTTTTTGCCCGATTGAAATCTCTATTGTGAAACTACCTGGATTATTCAACTTGGTTGGCAGCCTGTTTTAAATTCTTGAAGTGCATACCTCTGTGAGTGCAATTGTAGCATATTATATCTGCCAATTCTTATTTGAAATAATGTCGTTGATTTACTTAGCATACTTGAGGAGTCCCTGTAGGACATCAATGAGTGGAACATTAATATACACTTGCTTCAATGTGTCAAGGAACTTTTGAAATGCTACCTCCTCCTTTTGCTTTATCATCTTCTCAGGGAAAGGAGGTGAAGGTTTTACCACATGTTTTGCTTCCTTAACCTCAATATCTACCTCTTTTCTTACCTCCTCCATAATTTCTACTATCTTGGGCATCAAAATTTTAGGGATAATCTCCTATAGCTCTCTTTCGCTGTGAGTGGTGTCTACATTTACAAGCTTGGGATTTAGGTCTGTATCACTCGAGAGACCTCCTGGAGGTCTAATGTTTTGTTCATATGCTATTTGATCCATCTGCTTTTCCATGTATGAATTGCAGTTTGTTGGTTAGTCTGAGTTTCCATTATCTTTTTCAGCATCTCCTATATGTTGCTTAGCGGGCCAGCCGACTGATTATTTTGTGCAAACTGTTGATTATGGCCCCGATTTCTATATTGATTTTTCCCTTGATTGTTTTTGTAAGCCAAGTTTGAGTTGTTCCATGTGTTTACATTGTAATTATTGCCAAAGTTATGATTTCCACCTCACTGCACGTACCCGACAAAGTTTACTTAGTCAAGATATGCTGCACAGTCCTCTGACAATTGATCACCCCCACAAGTTTCACAAAACCGGGTAAGTGCGGGTTGTACTACATTCACTTGCGCTTCAGTCCCTCCAAGAGCTAGCTTGTTCAACACTGTGGCTATATTGGTCATTTGATTAAACATTCATTCCACCTTAGAAAATAAAGTTGTATGGTTATCCACTTCTAATAATTTAACAACCTTCTTCGTTGCAGCTCTACTAGTGCCCGTGTTCCATTCAGGATTGTTTTCTGCCATCCATTGTAGAAGGGTGTACAACTCATCATAAGTTTTCTCCAAGGCTTCTCGTCTACTGTACAATCTAACAAAATCTTTGAGTGACAGTCTACTCCTTCAATTAATGTGTGCACAAGCACCTCATTGGTCTGCTGGTGATTAGGGAAATCTTTAAGAAAAGACTTGAATCTCTCTCATGCCTGATATAGGTTTTCTTCCTCCTTCTTCCTGAAGCTCAGTATCTCACTTCTCAATTTAGCTATTTTTCCAGAAGGGAAGAAACTCATTAGAAGCTTCCTGGCAAGATCGTTCCAAAAAGTAATGGACTTAGGAGGCTCAACTTTTAGCCATCTTTTCGCTTCTCCTAGTAGGTAAAACAAAATAAAGTTAGCCTCACATAATCTTCTGAGACCCCAAACAGAATGTAAGTGTCACTGATTTCCAGAAAGGTCTTGATATACTACTGTGGATCCTCATGTGCATGACCTGTGAATTTTCCACTGGAGTGCACGAGTTGCACCATATTCTATTTGAGCTCAAAATGGCCTCCTACCACTTGTTTCTGTATTCTAGATATGACATTCGTAACTTGTGGGATTGCCACATCTCTGATGGGCCTTGGTGCTTCCATCTCCACATGAACAACTTTGGGCTTTTCAACTTGCTGATTTGGATCAAATGCCACCTCCTGAACCTGTGGAATTGGATATAGGGCTGCTTCTCTTTTTCTTTGATGAAATAGTCTCTCAGGTTCAGGGTGTGGTGCTACTAGTTCTCTTTCCCTTGCCAGCTTGTTGAAGAAATCAAAATTTTACCTATAGATTCAAAAGCTAAGATCAAGTTGTCAACACCTGAATAATAAAGCCGTAAAAGAAAAAATAGAAATTTGCTAATTAGAAAGTCCCAGGCATGGTGCCAAAAATATCTTGTGACTCCAAACTACATGCAAGTGGACGTGGTCATCAAAGTAATATAGACTGGTTAGTCTGGATATCGTACCCTAAGGACTTGTGATTTAGCAAATATTCTAATAAATTTAAATACCGCAAATTTAATCAAGTGTGAAAGTTGTACGAATGGATTGGATGGTGTGTTCTAATCTAAGATCAAGTAAGTAAATTGTTAAAGAAAATAAAACTTTGTTGTGATTCCAAATTTTGAGAGAATTCTAGGGTTACAAATTTAGCTAGTAATCATGAATAATATACGCTTGAATTAACTCGTCTGCTTACCTAGTGTTGATTTCGGGGTTGATAATATGATCATGGCATGGTCAACCTATAATCACCTAACCACATGCAATTCTAGTTATATATTTTTGTGAGCAGAATAAACATGTGAATGAAGTTGCTACTCCGGTATAAACCCAACAGCGTATTCTAGGTATATTGCAATCCTAGCTGCAAATCTACTCTTTACATTGTGAAAGAGAGATCTTTCTCCTTGTATTCCTCGTTCTATCTTATAGCTTTGTATTCTGAGTTAAAAATAAGATTATATATTTATTTTAAGGGTGGCCAAGCATTAAAATACTATGCACAAGAATACAAGAACACTATTAATCGATAAGCACTAATTAATCCCATCTCATACTAACAACCACGTGTTCATCCGTAACCCCAGAACAGGGGTATTTAGCTACTCATGTTATTTATAAGACAACAAGAATCTATTGTGTTCATACGAAAATAAGAGTTTTCAAGTAAAGAAAAGAGAAACCTAAGGTTGTACGTGTATCCTCTATTTCTTCCTCGCTAAAAAGTGATTCCCCCCTCTAAAATGTACAAGGGGTGTATTTATAGTTGTGGAAATGTACACCTATTCCTACTTCAAATATAACTTGATGGCCAAACTTAGGGACGTTGGATGGATCCTGGTGCGGTGCCCCATGCGTAGCATCACAAGACTCCCTTCTTCTTTTGTTTGGCAAAAGGTTGGGGCGGGGCACCAGGCATAGCACCATGGGCATGTCCCTTTCTGCTTCTCTGATGGCACAAGGCTGGGGCGGGGTGCTAGGCATAGCGCCATGCTCTTGACCCTCTTCAGCTTCTCTGATGGAGTGATGCAGGGGCGAGGAACCAGACATAGTGCCATAGGCCTGCCCCTGCTCCTTTTTCACGTGTTGAGGCATTGGGTGGGGTGCCATGCGCCCCAAGCTCGATACATTCATTTCATTTCTCAATTGATTACAAGCTCTAGCATCTCATCTTTTAGCTTTCATGGGTCCTGTTTCTTCCAATTTTTATCTGCAAAACACTCCTCATCACATAATTAGCTTACCTTTAATAACATAGCAATAATTGACGCAATATAAGTGAATTATGTACTCATAACAAGGTAAACATCAGTAGAACAAGCATCAAATATGGCCAATGGACGTATAAATATGCCCAAGATCAATCCTCTACATAATAATCATATTGATAATAATCAATGCAACTAGGCTCTGGGGCCTGTAACTGATGAATGCATGCATATGTGTTTGAATAACCACAGTGTCCAAAACACCATTCATACTTAACCATTTCGGCTCACTTATTGCTTTATGTCCATTTAGACTATTTGTACAAGAATAATAGGGATAGCATATATAATACAAGCATATACAAAGACCAACCACGAGTTACATAATTTTACTACAACATGCAATAAGGTGAGTCTTAACTCTAATTTACACACTACCTACAAGCACTTACCAATCTTTCCCGCCACACCGGTGGGTTCTAACACTTCTAGGTAGGTCTAACCAACTATCCTCTCCCTCTTCTGACCCTAGCATAAGGTATGTATATTCGGATACAAAATCAGCAATTGTCTTGACTTCATTAATACCCCATTACTCATAATATGGGGCCTTTATGCAAGTAGTTATTATTAGTCCTTATTTTAGTACTCGTTTTGAGACATACCCATTTGGTCAATCTACTAAGGGCTCCCAAGATATTATGATAGGGCTTCAACCACCCTAACTAGGTATCCGAACTTATCATAATTTGTTTAAAATTTATTCTAAAGTTATTCTTGTTTACCAGTTAGATTCTCTATACTTCAGGCATCACCCAATTATTAAATACAAAGTTTAAGTTTGAACATTACACCTTAAGAAATGTCTATACGTACAACTATGTACACACAAAATCAATCATAATCTAGGCTTATTAACTACATCCCACTATTACCATTCAGACTCCATTCCTGAAGGCCTAAGCATGTTGTCTTTATCAATTTCGATACAAGAATTATGCGCACTAATCAAGTCTTGCTACTATTTAACCCTAACCTACCTCAAATGTAGAGCTGCTTCCATTATGAATGCAATATGCATGTTATTCCCATCCCAAGAAATTCGAATGAAAGGCCATCGTGATGAGGAAGGGAATCCAACCCTTATTCATAGAGCTCCCCCTCACTTTTCTTTCTTGTCTAGGGTTGGGAGAGAGCTGGGGCATTTTTAGGAGGAAGCCTTCTTTTGGAAAAGGTCTAAAGGATAAACAAACTAAATTCTGGATTGTTTCTTGTATCCTTGTCGCGACGAGGAATGATCCATCATGATAAGACCTTTAATTGTGATGGACCATCACGATGAGCTTCAGCTCATCCTGATTAAGGAAGTTGGCAGCTTGTCCTTGACCGCATTTTTTGTTCGAGATTTTTTTAAATACCCATCAAATTGACCCCACAATTTTAACTCACATGATCCTATTTCAATAATATTAATCCAATAAATTTATCTCAACTTTTTAATACCAATAAGATGGGTTGTTACAATAGATACTAATTTACCAACCGTTCATCCCTAAACGGTCGTGGACCTAGAGAGGCACGAGTTTGCTAAAAGCAACATAAGTTAATTCATTCATCACCTTAGAATACCTTATGTACACCACCTTCCTTGTTGAGGCTTTAAGACAAAATTAAGGTCACTTGAACATTAAACACAAGCTAAGTTCCTTTGCTCACTTCTCGCAATTATGAGGGAATAAACTACTTAAGGGAGCTTAGAGTTTCCCCCCAGGTGAAAGGGAAAAAGGGATTGTTGTACACCAAGGATTTCTAACCCTGAAGTAATTGGCAGTCCTGGATAATTCATTATGGTAGCTTAATAGCCGCTTCGTCTAGCTACCTTATTGTGACGGACAATGTCATATTGTAGCGAACCATCGTGATAAAGCATGTCCCATCACGACGAGCGATCGGGAAATTTTTAAAGATGGGAGAAGTTTATTTCTCCCACTTTAAAACTATTTCCCTTTCCCTCACACAAATTTCTCTCAACTTCCACTCACCCTACATCAATCTTTCAATGTAAGAATCCTTTCATAACTTAAATCATGATTATCACACTTAGATTTCATAGATTTAGAATCTATTATGCTGGATTTTCGAGTAGGAATTGGATTTTGGGGTATAGGATGATTTCGTGATTTTTTGGGGTACATTTATGAAGCATGCCTACAAACGTTACGTTGTCAAAGTGTTTACACTACTCCCTTCATCATTCCTACAAAGTTCATGGAGTCTTAGACTCAAATAGGGTAGTAATGGTAGGAAGATTTCTTGAAATTAAATTTAAATGTTTGGGCTTACCTTTTGAAGTTTGAATCACCATAAAACTTGCGTATAGGAGTAGAATACTGGTGGGCAATGCCCAATATTAGAGAAATTTTGATAAAACAAAGTGTATTATTTGAGAATCCCCATTTTGAAAAAAAAAAATTGGTTGGGGAAGACGACCTCATTACGATGGGAGTTATCTCATTATGATGGACCATTGCGATGGGATAAGTCTCGCTGTAATGACTCATTATGATAGGGTGACATCCGTCACAATAAAGGTCCAAAAATAGTAGCCATCCCAGTTGGAACAAATTTCTCAACTTGCTTCCTTTTCATCTTCTATTCCCTCTAATGATTTAGTACTATGCATTTATTTGACCTATTGAGTAACCCACAAATTTTCTCTTGAGAAATGGACATGGTTTAAGGAGAATAGGTGGTGTACGTGCAATTCGTTAATGAGAAGTGTCGTCAATGTTACATAGACTAGAGGATTAGGGGATTCATTCTGGAGAGGAGTCTTCATGGGTTTGGTCCTGGAAGTGTGCATGGCATACTGGAGATTAAGGATGTGGCACCGTAGTTCTACCATCGGATCGTGGAAATAGGGTAGCTTCCCTTTGTGTAGGTTTCGGAGAAAGTGATTGAAAATTGGGTTTGCGAATTTTATGCCTATATTCCCATGATTAAATGAAATAACCCCAACCCTATCATCTATGTTTATGGTGAGGACATAAGGGTATCTGCTGTGGACATCAATGCGGCCTTAGGGGTGCCAAACCATAATGAGACAGAGAATTAGAGATGGTGGTCTTCTACAAACAGACAGCAACAGATAGTGAGGGAGATCATGGAAGAGGAGCGCATGGATTTGGTCCCTTAGGCCAGGCACTAGACAAGGATCACTAGCCTATATTTTACCTCGGGTGCACGTAGGTGGTTAGAATTGGTGGCTAGACGGGTTTGTCCTTCTAGCAACACTTCGAATATGCTTCTCACTCGGGCCTTTATGGTTTCTTGCTTAGTGGAGGGAGTTCCAGTGAATGCAGGGGCGTGAATAATAGTAGAGTGGAAAAGCTTTGGGCAGGTGTACACTAGGGATCTTCCTTTCCCTTCTCTTATCTCTAGTTTGTGCATGCGATAAAATGTGCCTTTGGAGCCTACTGACTGCATCATCCTCATTGGTCAGCCCTTTGACCTTCTAAAGGTTAAGGACTCCTCTAATCATAGCTAGAAAAAGAGGAACATGGGGTTTGATATGTGAAGCAGCAAAGGTCAAGCCAGTGGTGGAGCAAGGACTAGTGCGGTGCCAGGTACAGACTTGAAGGCCATGATGAAGGGTATAACATTGATACCATTGGAGATAGTGCCTCCTACGGCCATTGGATTCTTAGGAAAAGCAGGTACCTCCACCCCCCATTCCTCATTTGAGGCCTTGACAAAGGCCCAGTTAGAGTTCGGGAGGAGCTAGAGGCAGAGAAAAAGAAGGTATGCTCTCGGTATAAGCTATTGGTGAGGATGTGGAAAGGGATCAAGGCTCTTGTCAAAGGTTCCCTCTCGGGAAAGAAGATCCCTAAGGTAACTATGGAGGTTGTTCAGGAGTTCTCCTTTCTCAGAAAGTCTATTGAGGAGGAGTCAAGTAGTTTGAGCACTAAAGGTTAATCGAAGTACCCCTCACCCTTACCCCCTTTTCATTACTGATTTTGATTGCCCATGAGGGTACATGTTAGACAATCTTTTTACTTTACTGCACCTTTGGATAATTTCTTTTATTTATGCTATTTTGTAATTACAGTGTTGTTGGTTGCACTAAATGGACAATGGCCTTGTTTGTAGGCTGGAACTTTTTTGGCGTAGCTTCTTTTGCACTAACTTGATTGAAAATTGCTTCACACGAGTTAAGTGCAAAAATAGGGTACGATTTGTGCCACTTTATCATGATGAATGTCGCTTCATCTCTACGACATTGCAATGGGCTTTAGCTCATCTCTATAGAGAGTTTCATCATTGCAGGCCCTTTCTTTATCGCATTGGACCACTACAATGAACAGTCCTCTCATCACGATAAAGGCTCGAGTAGAATACTGATACCACTGGAAAAATCTAATAAATTTAATATTTTCATATAAACCTATTCTTTTCTTACTGCTATGCACGAATAGATATCAATATGAGTAAATCGCCATCTTTAATAACTCTCATCTCATATCCACTTCATTTTTACCTTAATAGTCCCAGAACTCTTCTTTTACATAAGCACGTAACAATCAAATTGTGGTCCCATATTATTTAGATACCAGACATACCACCAAAAACACATAATCACATGATTAAGATATTATCAAGACTCCTTAAGGTGACATACCAATTTGAATCAACTAGATACCAATTGGAATCAACTAGATACGAACTGGTTCCATCTTACCCTGGACTAGTCGGGCTAAGATACCAATTGAAATTGGCCAGATACCAATTGGACTTTACTAGGAAGATAATAGACTAGAATGAAATGATAGGAAAAAAGTAAGTGAAATCATACCTAGATGTCGCTATAGCTTCCCGTAGATTTGATTTTTACATCAATATACTAATCTGCAGGACTCTATTTTAATATTGCTCCTGTACTCAAAAGACCGGTAATCTAGTCTCTGATACCAACTATCATGACCCTAAAATACGATGGGATAGTGATAAGTTGGTATTTTACCAACTTATTTAGCTCTTAATCTTATACTTTTGCTAGCCTAATTGAGAAAAATAGTTCAATTGACATGATTTACTTTGATTTTACAGGTTTATGTAATTTAGAAGTGATCGAGAAAGGAATCGAGTGAAAATAAGTCAAAATGGAGCTACTTGGTGAAGTAAGTCATTGGCAGTGAAAATGGCCTTCGTGTATGCGATGGGACAGCCATGTACACAATGGTCAAAAAAGCAGTGAAAGATTACATCCGTAGTGAACCGCTTGCATAGGCGATGTTAACAAGACAGAGACTCTTCACGTACGCAGCGGACCGCCCGCGTAGGCGATGAAGGAATTGGAAGCAGCTAGGCAGTGTTGGAATTTCACACTTCTTGATCCCCCAATTCATATAAAACTCATGCAAGTCATTTTGGAAAGCATATCTGGCCATTCTAGACCTATATTGGCAAACTTGGAGAGCAAGCTTAACATCCTACATCATTAGAGTGAAGATTGAAAGCTTTGGATAGTAAAAAAAATCTTAATTCTTTCTTCAACTCTTGCTTCATATTGAATATTTGTAGGTGTAATTATTGTTTTGAGATTTGGATATTGTGTTGGAAACAATCAATAATTGAGTCTGAATTATTATCTTGTGCGTTTACAATTAATTGAATATTTTCTAGTAATTGAATTGGTTCTTTGAATTTCTAATAAATCTCATGCTTGAATTAATTTCTAAAGGGAGTGATTAACCCTTGTATTTTCCTCTTTCACTTTGATTTAGCTTGAAAGAGTAAATCGAAGTTGGAGAAAGGTTAATTACCATGATTTGGGGCTTTAAACCTTATTTTAGGAATTTGATCTAGAAATAGGCAAATCCGAGTATTGCCCATAATTAGAATATCCTTGTTGACACCTAGCTAGGTTCAAAGGAACTAGTTGAGAAATATTTGCTGATTACGAGAGATATTGGTGGATATTTGAGATTCCAAGGAATAATTTGATCGACCTATGATTTATTAGTAATAAGCAATTGAATTGTAATGGATCGTATGGATGTGAATTGAATCTCACTCCCAAATCTCCCTTATTATCCATGTGTTGTGAAGACAATTGATCAATCTATCCATATTTTGATTATTTTCTATAATTGTTTTCGTTTCTAAACAAAATTCCCCAAAACATTTTATCTTTTTGCTCTTTGGATTATTGTAAGTTGTTTTAATTTCATATTTCATCAATCACCCTTGATATTGTCCCTTGTGGATTCGACCCCGACACTTGTTGGGTAATTATTTTTTGATGACCTGAGCCACCTGCTTTACTGGAGAGTTTTTTAGACGTTATGATCGTGCGATAACCTACTCTAACCTATCCAAGTAGGAGAACCCTAAAACCACCTAACCCCTAACATACATAAGTCTTTTTAAGAAATTTCAAACGTATTGATATAAAAAGCAACTGCATAGATCTCAAAATTCATTAGATAGTTAATATACATGGACTGTCAAACATTCAAGATACAACAATTTTCCCCAAGATCTAGTCTAAGCCTGTATAAGAGCTACTAAAGAAAGTACATGACATAACATAGAGACACAAATCCCGCCTAAGGAATAGAGAAACAGAAGTTGCTGGTAGAGACTCTTCAATCCAAACTCGAAGTTCAGCCAACTTGTCATACATCTACACCAAAGGTGTAGCAAGAGTAACATCAGTACAACCACATATACTGGTAGGTATCATCAGCCAAAGGTGTGGCAAGAATAACATTAGTATAACCACACTTACTGGTAGGTATATCGGCCGACCAGGATTTGTTTACATAAATCATATATATAGAATCAATACTAGACATATACTAGCACTTCAACATATAACAATGTAAAAGAATGTGAAAGGTCATCATTAAGCACTTCTCACCCATCCCCGGTACTCTACCCTTCATCTTAACAAAAGCGTATCCTCTAATGCCTACTAACTTTCTCTTGATCACATCTAGCATTACTTACACAACTATGCTTAGTATTAAGGCATTACCCCCTACCCAAGTTCACCCAACAACTATCAACCTAACATGTTAATTGATCTAAGTCTACATAGGGTACCTGTCTACATCTAAATAATAGAAAGTCACTATAGGAAATTATTGGAATACCCCCACAAAGGATCTAGTTCATATACTACACACTCATCAACATATTCAGTACTCACATGTCTTGCTCATAACTACACTTCTACCTCATACAACTGACCACGAGGCAATACAATGGTACATGTAATAATAATGCAATAACATATATAGTGATATATGAAAGAATGTGTACACACAAGCTATAGGTCTAATTTCTGCCCACCATCCATGACCTGCAGGGGACCCTAGGTGTCCATGTACCACATCGGCGTGGTATCCTCTCCATAATAATAATACTGACAATAAACAATTCAACTAGGCTCTGGGGCCTGTACATAATGAATGCATGCATATGCGTATAATAATCACGGTGTCTAAAACATTATTCATACTTAACCATTTCATCTTACTTATCGCTTTCTGTCCATTTAGCCTATTCATAGAAGCACAATAGGGAAAGCATATATAATACAAGCATGTCCAAAGACTAACTACGAGTTACAAAATTTTACTACAATATGCAATAAGGTAAGTCATAACTCTAATTAACACAGTACCTATAGGACCTTACCAATCTCGCCCGCCACACAAGTGGGTTCTACACTTCTATTTAGGTCTGACCAACCATCCTATACCTCTTATGACACTATCATAAGGTGTGTATTTTCAGATACAAGATCACTACTCATCTTGACTTTATTACTACCCTATTCCTCATAACTATTGGGCCTCTACGCAAGTAGTTCTAATTAGTCCTTATTTTATTCCTCATCCCGGGATATACTCATTTGGTCAATCTAATAAGGGCTCCCAAGTTATTATGATATGGCTTCCACCACCCTCACTAGGCATCCAAACTTATCACAATTTGTTTAAGAAATATTCTAAAGTTATTCTTCTTTATTGGTTAGATTCTCTATGGTTCAGGTATAACCCAGTTATCACATACTAGGTTTAAGTCTCAATATTTCACCTTAAGAAGCGTTTACATGTACAACTCTCCATAAATGAGATCAATCACAATCCAGGCTTATAAACTATATCCAACTATTACCATCCAGACTCCATGCACAAAGTCCTAAGCCTACTGTCTCCATCAATTTATATACAAGAATTATGCTTACTAATCAGGTCTTGCTATAATTTAACCATAACTTACCTTGATTGTCAAGATGCTACTATGATGAGTTTAACTTGCATGTAGTTCCTGTCCCTAGAAATCAGAAGGAAAGCCCACTGCGATAGGAAGGGGAATCCAACCCTTTTTTTAGAGCTTCCCCTCTCTTTTCTTGGTTTTCTAGGGTTGGGGGTGAGCTGGGGCATTTTTAGGTGAAAGTATCCTTTTGGAAAAGGATTTAAAGGCTGAACAAACTAAATTATGGCTTTTATCCCGTGTCCTAATCGCAATGAGGGATGCTCCATCACGGTGGTCCATCATAACGAGCTCTAGCTCATCCCAATGAAAGATGTTGGTAGCTTGTCCTCGATCACATTTCATGCCGAGGTTTATTGAAACACCCTTAAATTCAACCCCATGATTTTAACTCACATGATCTTATTTCAAGAATATTAATCTGATAAATTTATCACAACTTTCTAATAACAATGGGATGGGTCGTTACATATGCTTGCGCGGATGTGGAAGACCATAAAGGTTATGTTAAAGTGAGTCATCTATGATCAGAAGCTCTCCAAGCTGAAGAAAGAGGATGTAGCTGAGTTCTCCTTCCTTAGTGGTATGGAAAAGAAGGGCTCTAACACTTCGAGTCTCGGAGATGACAGAGCCTCCAGCTAGATCCCCGAGCGTGCACATTAGTCTACCTCCCCTCCCCTCATATTTTTTTTACTGATTTCTGGATTTGGGTTTCCCCATTTGGGGCATATAACAAATAATCTCTTTTATTTCCACACATTGAATATTTGCTTTAATTATTCTTGTAATGAATGCACTATTATTATCTTATACCTTGCGTGTTACACTAATAATTTGATCACTAGCAACTTATAAAGGTGTTTGGATAGGTTAAAAAAGAAACACAAAAACAAGGAAAAATAGGGCAAGGATTCTTCCTAGGCTCATCCTGCTATAGCAGCCTGCATGTCGGTATCACGACACTGCTATAGTGGGAATATTCCTGCTATAGCTGGGTCACATTAGTGGGGCAGTGCCCATTATAGCATCCCACTGGCAGTGGCCCAGAAAATTTCACAGTTCCTGCGGTTCCCTTACCCCCATTCCCCTCCACAACACTTTACTTCTAAATTGTACAGTTGATAAACCACAATTCCTAGATCGGAACCCAGCAATTTGAAAAGGTTAACAATTAATCAAAACACAATTCTTACACTCCAGTTATAGATTATGAAATAAACATGAATGACCTACTAGGCTTTACCCAAATATTTAGCATTCGCCATGCTTATACTTTTCACATAACAACCACTTAAAGCAAGGAAAATTGTAAATAGCAATTTCATCTACCACCTTTACACGTACCATCCATAATGATTAGCATTCAAGCATCAATTTTCATTTAATAGCATATCATATAAGTTCTCAATCAACAACACATAGTCAACTTACCACCACCTCACTTATCACAGATTTCCAAACATCAAGTCAGTTGCAACTCACATAAATATCAGCTCAGATAGTTTCATTAGTTAATAAATTTAGCAATCATTCTTTCTTATCTTAACGTATCATTCAACTCATATTCATGATAACCACTAATTGATCATCTAATAATTTAAACACAGCCCTTATGACCACATACCAGTTGGAACCTTCTAAGTTCCAATTCTATTGCTTTTGTTATGTCAAATGGAGATAGGTGACCTCTATTAATTTTGATTTGAGATACCAATTGAAATCAAGAGATACCAATTGGACTCAACCTATACAAATAATAAGCTAGGACAACACGCGAGGAAAGAAAGAAGGTAACAATTCTTAGAATGTCTCATAACTTTCCAAAGATTTGATGTGGATGTCTACACACCAATCCGTAAGACTCTACTCAAAATTTGCTCTTGTACCTGTGACACCGATAACCTAGGGTTTTGATACCTACTGTCATGACCCAACAAACCAGATCGTGAGGACACCTACTCTAGTCTACCTAGATAGCAGAATCCTTATCATCCAAGTAGAAATATGCGAATGTCATAAAGGAAAATCATTAACACTTCAAAGTATGGATAAACTTATTACAATCCTTCAAATACATAAAGAAATTATCTACCCCAAAGATCTATTATAGACGAGTATAAGAGCTACTATGAGAAAATGAAAATAATCAAGAGTCAGCTTCCACAATAGGAATAAGAAAACAGAAGCCGCTGGGGATCCCTATCCGCATCAAGCAATGACAATTGAATTGATCTTGCAAACAGGCTATACCCCAAAAAGGGTATAGCAAGAGTAGTATCAGTACACCATATTTACTAGTAAGAATCATTGACTAACCCAGGTTAAAACCACGTAAACACAACATATATATTAGAAAATAAATAGGAACTTATAAAATTAACAATTCAACTTATGTCTCTTAACCACTCTTCCAGTCCCCACTATCCTCCTTACTCTCCCCTCTTAACTTACACATCTATCACCTACTCAATCTATGATCTATTATCATATATTTATTTAGGATCATCAAGGTAATTATCAACTGATCTAGTCTTACCTCATTCATAACACTACTATTTTCAAGCACTACCTAAATCAAGAACAACACATGAGTTAATTCACACACACTTATTACACAACTCAGTATCACCCCCTACTATCTAACTCGTAAGGCCATGTAAGCATGTCAATTATTATCAACATTCAACCAACATATGGTAAACAAGCACCACCATGCAACACTTAGCAATTATACCTTAAGTTAGTCTTTCCCTAAACATTAATCAAGTAAAACAGAAAAATATAGTTAAAGTACCAAAATTCAACCAAGTTAATAACGTGACGCTAAACAGTGAGTTCAACCTTGCCTTAATTACCTGTTTTATTAGATTCCAACCATGTCAAATCAATTCAAGTATATCAACAACTCAAACCACTTATGGATCCAAAAATCAACAATAATATAATATGGTCCACTCATGGACCCATCAAACTCACCTATACCATGTACAGACATGCTATGGGTTTTATAAATACCCATTTGCCATGACCTGCAAGGACGAGCTCAATCCATGTACCAAATAACCCAAACAACTAGTGTCTGCCACCCTTATCCCAGACCAATGTTATACTACCCTTATTCCAACGTCCCCTCTTATACTCTTCCAGTTCCACCGATTTTGTGATAATGACCTTTAACCTATATTGGTTGATCTCACAATATCAACTCATGTAAGAACATGTACAAACACAATATGAGATAACACAACCACACTTGCACTTTAAACATGTCTTTTTACACATTCTCATTTCAGGTGATTAAACACTTG
Source organism: Jaltomata sinuosa (assembly GCA_003996215.1). Classification (NCBI taxonomy): domain Eukaryota; kingdom Viridiplantae; phylum Streptophyta; class Magnoliopsida; order Solanales; family Solanaceae; genus Jaltomata; species Jaltomata sinuosa. The sequence goes on from QJPP01007386.1 coordinate 52,738, forward strand.
TAATATTATTCAACAAATTAACATTTACAATATACATTGCAATGAATAGAAAAAGAGGCAGTTAACATACACACATAAACAAAATTGAGTGTCAACTATAATTCAACCATCACCTACCCCTGTCTGCCAACAACAATATCCAAAACTGAATAACACATAGAAACAAGTAGCACACATTACTTAGAACAACCTTCAAACTACCCATTTTGAGATACACACACAATCCCTCGAATATACACTATGTTAATTCCTAACCATCCATCTTAACTATAAGTCCTCTTTGAATCATGAAATCAACCCATTAAGCAAGGAACAAGGCCTTCACATTCATCATACTAATATCTAACCGTTTAACCTCAATACCCCACCATAACCAATTATTTTTACTCCCTGACAGATTAACTATGCACAAGGATTAACACGTCAGCATCAATAACATCACAATACACTTTCAAGAATGTCTATCTCAGTCACATAATCCTAGTCTACTAGTTTTATCCATCCAAGCACCTAGATTGTAAGCCTACGCATGAATTCTCCTGTCCAACTATGTTATGCATATGTTTTCTAACACAGGTCATACTACTCAATTAACCTATCCAACATAGCGCCAAGAAGTTCCTCTGGAGGTATGAACTTGCAATCCTTGCTCTGTTCTAGTGATTTTCATCATGTAATCCATGAGAAAACATTGGGTTTTACCCCATCTAAGCATATTCCTTCTTCTCCATTGCTACAGAGCCTTGAGGCAACCCTAAGGAGTTTTTAGAATGAAGCCTCATTCTGGTTTACAATTGAGAAGAAAAGCGTATTTAAAAGCTCAGGTGGACTATTTCTCGTCGCCCCACTATAGCGACTGGCATAGCGCTATCATGACACTACTATAGTGAGATTATTTTTTACTATGGTGGTATGACATCAGTCCACCTAAAATTTCTTTACTTTAAAATTATTTAACTAAGTTTTTTACAAGTCTATTCCAAATATATTAATGAAATTCCCATACTCCAGGCCCCTTGGACGTGGCTATTTGAGTAATGACTGAATAAGTCATTACACATATGCTAATTCTTTGTTGGATTCTAATTCTAATATGTTTGAAATTCTCATAGTAGTTTAAAGTAGTTTTTTTCCCTTTACTGGTATGCTGTTTATTAATGATAAGAATGGGAAAGCCAAGTTAAATCTATTTTCAAATTAATACAAGAACTGATGTTGCTGATTGTTGCTATCTGTCATTGTTGTCTCATTTAGAATATATTTAAGGCTAAGTTAGGCAGATTATATGTTGCATTTTAGCCAAAAGTTTGCTAAATTTGAGGTTTGATAACAGTTACATTCTAAAATATGTATATATTGAAGAAGTTGCTTTTATTTGCTTACACTAATTCCCAACTTCTACTTGTATGCTCAAACACTTTGTGGTTTCTTTCTACCCAAATTCTATTTACACATTCAGTAGAGACAATTTTGAATAGCTGTGATAGCAACTCTAAACGTCCCTTTCACATTCCTTATTTCCCATTATAGATGTTGATCCTAGGATTGGACACTATGTTCTTTGCCCTGCATCCAATGTAAAATTCTTCCCCGTAAACCTTTTGTAAAAACAAAAGTAGTAAACAAATTGTCTCTAGTATGATCATGTTTCTTGCACAATATTCAAGTGTTATTGTCATGACTTGATTTCTCAGGTCATGAACGCAAAATATCAAAGTGTAGATCAATAATTAGAATCTCGTAGTATGTGCCCAGAATTAAACTAGGTATAAAATAGTAGTAGTGATCTCAAAACCCCGTCAAAGGGTGCCTGAAGTGTATCCAGGTCTAAATCAGTAATCAAGTCTCAATAGCCCTCGTAAAGGGTGCCCAGAGCATATCTGGGTCTAAAAAGATAGTAACATATGTCTAGCACTCTAGCACAACCGAGTCTAGTATCAGTGTGAAAAACTGGCGATAAAATCATCATAATATCCTCTTTACTCTAAGAGGTTTTATAAAAAAATCAATTCCAAAACCCTTTCATAATTATATTACCAAAAATGAGCCTTCAGGGCCATGCAAAGTTTAAAAAATTGGTTATAGTGGGCTCAAAGACAAATCAGTAGTACAACATGCAGAAAATCCTTTACATGAATGATATGCTCGCAAACAATAGATTAGCCTAACGGCTCACAAATATTTCTATCGTTCTTGAACATGCATAATAATCTCTACAACACAGATAACCAGCCTAAAGCAACATCTCGATGCCCGAGACTAGTAGACATTCCCAAATATCCCACCGTCTATTATTCAGAGGCAGCAACAAAAGGCCACACGGGGCCACAAAGGTAATATTACAACACTACCACAAATACTACAAATAATGCATGAAATAAATTGACAAAAAAGGCGGACAAGGTCTGGGTATCAACTTGGAAAACCAACCAAAAAATGCTAATTATTGCAACTATAACCTATATACGCAGAGTCTAGGTAGGGAAGACCATAACCTACTTGTCGTACATCGACTAGCTGCGGGAACGGCGTCGTCCAAGCTCAAACTACTCCGAAAAAGCCCAAATCATGAACACACTATCAAAACAATATTCTACATGTTAAAACAAAACCAATACTACCCATAATGCAAGAAACATAACTGGGTCAAATTTTAGGTCACAAGCGGGCACGCGGGGCCCACAATCTGAAATTTGAAGCAAAAAATGCACGATGAACATACTACTCCCGTGAGTGCATGCTCTAAATTTGAGCGAGTTTTAGCCAAGAAAAGGGGCTCAAAACAGCCCGCTCAACTAGAGGATTAAAGGTGGAATTTTAGAAAATAAAACTGGAAATTAAAGTAAGAATTCGCTTACCACAAGGAGAGTAATCAAGTCTACATAGTGAAATCCTCGCAATAACAAACAAAAATCCCAAAGGAGCAGCTACAATTAAAGGAAACCCATGCTTTAAGAAAACACAATAATGGAGGTTGAGTTATGGAGAAGAAGCATTTGGGGGAAAAGAGGTCTTACCCAAAACAAAGAAGGAGTCAAAAATAATGGCCAAAAGATGAATTTCTATGCTAGGGACTAAATTAGAGCAAGTCTTTGGTGAGAGGAATCTATTTGGAGTGAGAGAGAAATGTTAGCATGGTCTAAAAAATTGAGGAAGGAGCATTTTATAGGACTGGCCGCAGGCCAGCCCCATTGGCATTGTTTGAGCGTCATAGCACTGAAGGCAGGTGGGCGCCATCGCGCAGAAGGGCAGGCGGTAGGCGCTAAGGCACCATCACACTGCAGCTGGGACGACGCTTGGGTGCTATCGCGCTGGCTGGGTGCGAATGCACTGAAGGTTGGGTGGCTGGCGGGCTCCATCGCGTTGCCTGGGCACCATTGCGCTGAAGGCCATAAACTACAGAAAACCAGCTGAGCTGAAAACTTCTCCGGGGCATTTTTGGGTACAATCAGAAAGCGATACTCAAAAACCACACACGCTATTTGTGACATCCCATACACGTATCCAACTAACCAAGTAAAAAACTTCAGAAACATCCAAGTTTCAGGGACCACGAGTCAAGTCCATGAGTTGTGGAAGGGACTCGTGATCCCAGCCCTGCAGACCAGCTCCAGTACTCACTTCCACGAGTCAGTTCCATGACTCGTGGAACTTTCTATGAGTCGTGATGTTGACTCGTGGAACTCCATCAGAGACCAAACATTTTCCTGACTTCCACGACTCGACCCTACGACTCGTGAAAGCTTTCACGAGTCATCCTGTTGACTCGTGGAAAGTCTTTTGCAGACTGACTTCCTAGTCTGAGTCCCACGACTGGATTCCATGACTCGTGGAAAAGTCTACAAGTCGTAGACTCCACTCGTGGACACTGAAGTTGACCAAAATTCCAACTTCTTTTTAATTAAACTCCAGGGTCATTTTGGTCATTTCCCACCCTATTATGTATTAAGTGAAGTCGTTTTGACTACTTTTAGAAGGGTTTTCACCCATATTACCCTAAGTTCATCCTAAGATCCTCAATCTCCTTCAAAAAAGGGAAATCCCTTTTCAAGCTCAAGTCTCCAAGCTCCAAGTCAAGTCTCCAATTCTTTTCCATTGAAGTGGGTAATCTTCATCCAAGGTATGTGGTTCTTTAACAATGAGTTAATTCCACCCTTGTGCCCAAAACTCTCAACTCATGAATTTGAAATATAAAGTTATGAAACTAGGGTTTTGAATAAAAATTGGGGAAAGTTTATAAAACTAGTTTCCATATTTAAATTCATGGTTTCTAATTGATTATTCATGATTTGATTATGATTCTTTCATTGATTTTGAAAGCCCAAGCATGAAAGTAAATTTCTAGCATGAACCCATGAGTTTACATGTTTTCAAGAGGAAATTAGCATGATTAGCTATCATGGCACTTATAAACTTATGAAATTGCATGTATGATTCTTCAAGTATGAATTTAGGAAGAAAAATATGTTTTTAAATTATGGCTATGCTAATCCTTATGAACTATGTTATGAAAGTTGAATGATACCCGATGTGTTTTCATGCTTTACGAACTATGATATGAAAGATTCATGATACCCGATGTGTTTTCATGCTTTATGAATAAGATTTGGCATGAGAGTATACCCTATGATACGATTATGAGCTATATGTATGCATGTTTTGGGAGTATTACTTAGCACCAAGTTGGACGGGGTAAGATTGCCCTTAGTCCCAGAAACTATGTTGCCAGCGTAGGTTATGAAATGAAATGTGCCTTAAAGGCCTATGAGAGTGGATCCACGTCTTAATGAACGGTGTCCTTGCCTGAGCGGGGCATATGACAGCTTTGCCAACTAGGGTTAGATAGTTGGAGATGGTGACTTGTTCCTTCTCAAGTTTCAAAGCCAACTTTGCTAACTAGGGTCAGATAGTTAGATTCCATGTAGCTCACATGGTCTCATATCGGTTATAAGAAACTCCCCTATGTATGTTTTCCGTATGTCATGATTTCAAGTTTTCTAAGCTTTATGAACTTTTCATGAACTATCATCTTGAAGTTGGCTTCTGCCTTATGATTTAGCTTTTCATATTGATATCTTTTCATGATAATTCATTATGCACGGATTATGTTCAAAGTACATTTTAAGGCATGTTTTCCTTACTTATGCATCACTCACATACTTAGTACATTCCATAGTACTAACGCATATTGTGTTGCATCCTTTTATGATGTTGACTCAGGTTTTCCTACTCAGATCCGTGGCTAGAGATTCGTCCACTCCTACTTATCTATTGGTGAGTCCTCATAGTCTGAGGGCTAGGTTCCACCTCAGTTTTATGTCTTCTTTATTTTCAGATGTTCGGGTTAGTAGGGGCTGTTGTCCCAAAAACTCCCTATAATAGTATTAGAGGCTTCCATACATAGACCTTATGAGATGATTTCTGAATTTTATTTCCTATTTGACTCTATATTTATAGTATGTCTTCCGGTTTGGGATTTATGTTGATGCTTCCGCTATGTCTTATTTCTTTTTATGCTTGAGAATGCTATGACCAAGGGTTAGCTTGGGATCCTCGTGGTCCCGAGTCACGTGTTACATCTAGGGGGTAATCTTGGGGCATGACAAACTTGGTATTAGAGCCTCAGGTTCAAGTGTCCAAGGATGTCTGAAAGCCGCATCGAGTAGAGTCTTTTTCATGTGTGTGAAGCATGCCACACATATGAAAAGGAAGCTATGAGGTGTCTTAGAAAAGAAAATTCACTTCTTTCATGATCACATCGTGTGATAAAGATTAAGTCTAATATTCCTCTAATTCTTATCTTATGCATTTAAGATTATGCCTCCTCGATGTGCTATGCCTCCCCGAGCCGCTCGAAATGCTGCTCCTCAAGTTACGGTTCCCGATGTCATGAATGATAAGTTTAGGAATGTTATTCACCTACTAGCTCAGACATCGGCAAATCAATAGGCTCCTTCCCCCACTCATACTCAAGGTGGGGTAGCAGCACGAGTTCGTGACTTTATCTGTATGAACCCACCGGAGTTTTGGGGTTTGAAAGTGGGAGAGGACCCGCTCAACTTTGTTGATGAAGTGAAGATGATCTTTGAGGTGATGCAAGTAGCGGGTGTTGATTTTTTTGAGCTTGAATCCTATCAACGCAAGGATGTGGCTCATATTTGGTTCACGCAATGGACGGAGGCTAGAGTGAGGGATGCAATCCCCACGACTTAGGAGTGTTTTGAGAGGGCCTTTCTTGATAGGTTCTTTCCCCGTGAGTTGAGGCAAGCAAAGGTTGAGGAATTTGTGAACTTGAGACAAGGTCCGATGTCGGTGCAAGAGTATAGTTTGAAGTTCACCCAGTTGTCTAGGCATGCTCCCTCTGTGGTAGCGGACTCGTATGATCAAATGAGCAAATTCATCTACGGTGTTTCAGATATGGTGAAGAAGGAGTGTAGGTCTGCTTTGTTGTTGAGTGACATGAATATCTCTCGAGTCATGACTAATGCCCATCAGATTGACGGCAATAAGCTTAGAGAGCTGGCTAGGGAGAACAAGAGAGGTAGATCCAAGGGATCGTGTTTTAGCCATCAGAGGTCCGGTGGTGGACATCGCTCATCTTTCCATAAGGAGTCTTCAGGCCCTGTCCACTCTTCGACTAGTGCTCCTTCTCAGGCCTCCAGGCCCCGCCGTGATCAGTCTGGTAGAGGTGCAGGTTCTAATTCTCAGGATGGTGGTGCAAATGGGCCTCCCTACCCAGCTTGTGCTAAGTTTGGGAAGAGCTATGTGGGTGAGTGTCTGGCCGGTTCAGGTAGTTGCTTTGGGTGTGGTCAGCCTGGGCACCGTGTCAGAGATTGCCCTTAAGCTAAGAAGGGGAAGGGAGATGGTAGGACTCAGTCCTCTCCAGCAGCTTCAGGTGGTAGACCAGCCCTACAGGGCGCAGCTTCTAGTTCTGGTGGTCAGCGCCAGAACCATATTTATGCTATGTCCTCCTGCCAGGATCAGGAGGGTTCTCTAGATGTGGTTACCAGTATGTTGAAAGTTTTCTCTCTTGATGTGTATGCTTTGTTGGATCCTGGTGCATCCCTATCTTTTGTAACCCCTTATGTGGCTTGTAAGTTCCATATTCGGCCTGAATTGCTTTTAGAACCCTTTTAAGTTTCTACTCCTGTTGGTGAGTCAGTCCTAGACGAAAGAGTCTATCGAAATTGCCCTATCTCAGTCCTTCATAGAGTCACTTCAGCGGATTTAGTAGAGTTGGAGATGATGGATTTTGATATCATTCTTGGTATGGATTAGTTGTATGCATGTTATGCCTTAGTTGATTGCCGCACCCGTGTGGTTAGTTTCAAGTTTCCTCATGAACCTGTCCTAGAATGGCAAGGTAGTCCCTCTTCTTCGAAGGGTCATTTCATATCTTATCTTAAGACTAGGAAGATGATTTCTAAAGGTTATATCTATCATATAGTTCGAGTTATAGACACGGAGTCCGAGACCCCGACTATTTAGTTTGTTCCTATTGTGAATGAATTCCTAGAAGTGTTCCCCGATGATTTGCCCGGAGTTCCTCCCGAGCGGAAAATTGACTTTGGGATAGATCTTCTTCTGGATACGAATCCTATCTCTATTCCTCCCTATAGAATGGCCCCCGCAGAACTCAAGAAGTTGAAAGACCAGTTGAAAGTCTTGCTGAATAAGGGTTTCATCAGGCCTAGTATTTCACCTTGGGGTGCCCCAGTTTTGTTTGTTCAAAAGAAAGATGGATCTCTTAGAATGTGTATTGATTACAGTCAGTTGACCTTACCGTTTGTTGAACAAGGTCACAATAAAAAATAAGTATCCTATTCCTAGGATTGATGACTTGTTTGATCAGCTTCAGGGTGCTAGTTTCTTCTCCAAAATCAATCTTAGATCCGATTATCATCAGCTTTGAGTTCGGGAACGTGATATCCCGAATATAGCCTTCAAGACTCGGTATGGTAATTATGAGTTTGTTGTTATGTCTTTTGGTCTAACAAATGCTCCTGCAGTTTTTATGGATTTGATGAACCGTGTGTCAAAAAGTATTTGGATATGTTTGTGATTGTTTTCATTGATGATATCCTCATCTACTCTCGGAGTGAGGAGGAGCATGCGGATCACTTGGGAGTTGTGTTGCAAACTCTCAAGGATAGACAGTTGTTTGCTAAGTTTAGCAAGTGCAAGTTTTGGATGCAGTCAGTTGCTTTTCTGGGTCATATTGTGACTAGTGATGGTATTCGGGTTGATTCTCAAAAGATTGAAGAAGTTAAGAACTGGCCTAGACCCACTTCTCCGTCGAATATTAGAAGTTTCTTGGATTTGGCTGGTTACTATAGGAGGTTTGTGGAAGGGTATTTTTCTTTTGCTTCCCCATTGACCCGATTGACCCAGAAAAAGGTTAAGTTCGAGTGGTCTGACTCTTGTGATAAAAGTTTTCAGGAATTGAAGACTCGATTGACTACAGCCCCAGTGTTAGCTTTACCCGAGGGCTTAGATGATTTTGTGGTGTATTGTGATGCTTCTCTGATTGGTTTGGGTTGTGTATTGATGCAGCGTTTTAAAGTGATTGCTTATGCTTCTAGACAACTTAAGACTCGTGCGAAGAACTATCCCACTCATGATCTTGAGCTTGAGGTCGTGGTTTTTGCTTTGAAGATTTGGAGACACTACTTGTATGGTGTGCATGTGGATGTTTTCACTGATCATAAGAGTCTTCAATATGTGTTCACTCAGAAGGAGTTGAATTTACGACAAAGGAGATGGCTTGAACTCCTTAAGGATTATGATATGAGTGTGCTTTACCATCCGGTTAAGGCCAACGTTGTAGCAGATGGTTTGAGTAGGTTGTCCATGGAAAGTGTAGCTTCCATTGAAGATGGAAAGAAGGAATTGGTTAAAGAAGTTCATAGGCTCGCTCTATTAGGAGTTCGCCTTATGGACTCGACCGAAGGTGGTGTGATTGTGACTAATGGTGTCGAATCATCCTTGGTGGCTGAAGTTAAAGCCAAGCAAGACAAAGATCCCGTTCTACTTCAGCTTAAGGGTGCAGTTTGTCAGCAAAGGGTTGAGTTTTCCTCCCAAGGGGGAGATGGTGTGCTTCGTTATCAAGGTCGCTTGTGTGTGCCAGATGTTGATGGGTTGAGATAGCAGATTTTCTCTGAGGCTCATAGTTCTAGATACTCTATTCATCCGGGTGCCACTAAGATGTACCGTGATCTACGAGAAGTATTTTGGTGGAATGGTATGAAAAAGGACATAGCCGGGTTTGTGGCTAAGTGTCCCAACTATCAACAGGTAAAGGTGGAACATCAAAGACATGGTGGTATGCTTTAGGATATTGACCTTCCCACTTGGAAGTGGGAAGCAATCAATATGGAATTTATTACGGGTTTGCCTCGTACTCGAAGGCAACATGACTCTATTTGGGTGATTGTCGACCGGATGACCAAGTCATCCCATTTCTTGGCTCTTAAGACTATGGATACCGCAGATGATTATGCCAGACTCTACATTCGGGAGATAGTCCGATTGCACGGTGTTCCTTTGTCTATCATTTTGGATATAGGTCCTCAGTTTACATCTCAGTTTTAGAGGTCTTTTCAGAAAGGTCTTGGTACTAAGGTGAAGCTTAGCATAATTTTTCACCCTCAGACGGATGTACAGGCCGAGAGCACTATTCAAACTTTGGAGGATATGTTGAGGGCTTGTGTTATTGACTTCAAGGGAAATTGGGATGATCACTTACCTCTTATCTATTTTTCCTACAACAACAACTTTCACTCTAGTATCCAGATGGCTCCCTATGAGGCACTTTATGGTCGGAGATGTAAATCTTCTATTAGTTGGTTCAAGGTGGGTGAGGCAGCCTTGATTAGTCTAGATTCTGCGCATGAGACTATGGAGAAAGTTTAGCTTATTCGGGAAAGGTTGAAGACCGCTTAGAGTCGAATAAAATATTATGCGGATGTGAGGAGAAGGGAGTTAGAATTTGAAGTTGATGATTGGGTTTTCCTCAAGGTGTCACCCATGAGGGGTGTAATGAGGTTTGGGAAGAAAGGAAAACTTAGTCCCCATTTTGTAGGTCCTTATCGGATTTCGAGGAGAGTTTGTGGTGTTGCTTAAGAGTTGGAGTTGCCAACGGAGTTGGAAGTGGTTCATCCAGTTTTCCATGTTTACTTGTTGAAGAAGTGTGTTGGTGATCCTAGCTTGATTGTTCCTTTGGAAGATGTAGGTGTGAAGGATAGTCTCACTTATGAGGAGGTACCCATGGATATCCTTGATCGTCAGGTTCATAGGTTGCGAAACAAAGAAGTCGTTTTGGTAAAAGTCCTTTGGAGGAATCAGCTTGTTGAAGGTGCTACTTGGGAAGCGGAAGAGGTCATGAAGGCCAAATATCCTCATCTCTTTCCTTCCAACTCAGTTCCAGCTTGAGGTACTAGTTTCCTTCTTAGTATATTACTCCGATTCTATTCCACCGGTTTCTCTCATGATCCTAGCATGCATACATGTTTTCCGAAGTTAGTCTATTATGATTTCAAGTTTAAAAGTTTGGTTTTATGATTACCCCCTTGATTTCTATGTTTTGATTTTTGGTTGGGCTGTTTTCCCCTCAGTTTCCCTTGTCTAGCCTTCATTCAAGGACGAATAATCCCAAGGGAGGGATATTGTGACACCCCATACACGTATCCAGCTAACCAAGTTAAAATCTTCAGAAAAATCGAAGTTTCAGGGATCACGAGTCAAGTCCACGAGTCATGGAAGGGACTCATGATCCCAGCCCTGCAGACCAGCTCCAGAACTGAATTTCACAAGTCACTTCCACGACTCGTGGATCTTTCTATGAGTCGTGATGTTGACTCGTGGAACTCCATCAGAGACCAAACATTTTCATGACTTCCACGACTCGACCCTACAGCTCGTGAAAGCTTCCACGAGTCGTCATGTTGACTCGTGGAAAGTATTCTACATACTGACTTCCTAGTCTGAGTCCCACGACTGTATTTCCACCTCGTGGAAAAGTCTACGAGTCATAGACTCCACTCGTGGACACTGAAGTTGACCAAAATTCTAGCTTCTTTTTAATTAAAACCCAGGGTCATTTTGGTCATTTCCCACCCTATTATGTATTAAGTGAAGTCGTTCGGACTACTTTTAGAAGGAATTTCACCAATATTACCCTAAGTTCATCCTAAGATCCTCATCTCCTCGCAGAAAGGGAAATCCCTCTTCAAGCTCAAGTCTCCAAGCTCCAAGTCAAGTCTCCAATTCTTTTCCATTGAAGTGGGTAATATTCATCCAAGGTATGTGGGTCTTTAACAATGGTTTTCTTCCACCCTTGTGCCTAAAACCCCCAACTCATGAATTTGAATTATGATGTTATGAAACTAGGGTTTTGAACAAAAATTAGGGAAAGTTTATAAAACCAGTTTCCATATTTAAATTCATGGTTTCTAATTGGTTATTCATGATTTGATTATGATTCTTTCATTGATTTTGAAAGCCCAAGCATGAAAGTGAATTTCTATAATAAACCCATGAGTTTACATGTTTTCAAGAGGAAATTAACATGATTAGCTATAATGACACTTATGAACTTATGAAATTGCATGTATGAATCAGATTCCATTCGCAAAGGACTTGAGGCTCTGTGGGGATTTTAAGATTCTTTCTTGAAATTTATTTTGGTTGCTCTTCGGCATATTCTGTATTCTTGTTTGCTGGAGATTGATCTTTGCCTTTTGAATTTTTGAGATTCCCTTCTCGAAAATTCTGCCCCAGTTTCCATTTCCTGGGTAATATGACTGAATCATTGTGGCATTTACGTATCCAAAAGCCTCCACTTATTTTGCTAGAAATGACCTTCATTTTCTAAATTTTTGAGACTCATTTCTCAAAAATTCTGCCCCCAGTTTCCATTTCCTGGGGGGATATGACCGAGCCATTGTGGCGCCTACGTATCCCGTTGAGGCAGGAATCAGGTCAAATGTAGTTCCCATACTCAAAGTGGGAGAATATTGGAAATTAATAAAGGGGTGACCGAAGCCGACACAGGACGCATACGTATCTCATTCTTGAGATTTCAGGTCGAACGTAGTTCAGAGGGCGTGATGAGATTTGGTCGATAGGGAAAGCTTAGCCCCAGGTTTATGGGGTCGTTTGAGATTCTACAGAGGGTTGGTAGTGTTGCCTACATGTTGGCTTTGCCTCTGATGTTTTTAGCTGTTCACTAAGTTTTTCATGTCTCGATGTTGCGCCAGTATGTGCCAGATGTGTCTCATGTGTTACATAGGGATTCCGTTCAGTTAGACGAGAGTTTGTCATTTTTTGAGGAGCCGATAACTTTTTTGGACAGAGATATTAGGAGGTTGAGATCTAGAGATATTTCGTTTGTGAAGGTTCAATGGAGACATCGTTCGATCGAGGAGGCTACTTGGGAGACCAAGAGTGAGTTGTGTGATCAGTATCCGTAATTGTTTGAGCCTTCAGGTACTCCTTTCTTCTTAACGTTCGAGGACGAAAGTCTCTTTAGTAGTGGATGTTGTGATGACCCTTCTGGTCATCTTTGCATTGACGTACTCATTGTACTATTAGTGCCTTCCTGTAGCGGCTCCAAGTCATTTATGGCTTGCTGGGACCGATAGTTCGGTGCCCTGGTCATTTATTTGGTTGATTTTCCCTTTTTACTGTTTTAGAGCTTTAACTTAGAATATCGTTGACTTTAGTCAGCATTCTTAGCTAACGTGCTTGCAATTGAATTGTGACAGTTCCATTAGCTTCGTAGAGTTGAGCTTGGTCTAGTTGGACCTTCAGTTAAGGCCTAAGAACTTCTGATGTGGATTTTGTCTGGTTTTCTCTGTTTTCAGGCTATTTAAAGTTGAAAGTGTATCTTTGGGTGACTTTAGATGATCGGAGTGTTAGATTTGAAATCTGACGATTTCATCAGCTCTGGAATAATGAGTTTGGGTTAGAAAGGTGGTTGGTTTGGGTTTCGAGTATGCCAGTCTCATTTCGAGCCTTTGGGTTTCTTTTCGTCAGTCTTGACTTGGGTCAACATTTCTTTGAAACGACCTCGTATGGAAGTTTTATCAATTCCGTTGAGTCTGGAATGTCGTTTCCACTCTATTAGCATTATTGGTTTCTAGATATCGGTTTCTGATTGTGCTCGGAATGCCCCATCTAGTTTTGGAAAGTGCAGACTTTTCCTTGTTGCAGGTGCAGGCATCAAGCTTCTATCGCGTTCACGAGACTCACCCTTCGCGACTGCGATGAAGCACCTGGCACTGTGTTCTTCGTGATCGCGTGATCACTGGTTGCGATCGCGATGACGTCCCTCCTTATCAGTTCTTCGCGACCACATGGCTAGCCTTCGCGATCGTGATGGTCTAGCCAGTGTGGTCCCTACAACTGCGAGGGGTCCCTTCGCGACCCCAATGAAGGACCCCTGGCAGTACATAAACTTCTCTCTTCATTTTTCCAGCACTTTGCTCAACTTTACCCATCTTCAAACAGTTAACTCTCTCCCAAACTTGCTCCATATCTATCCTAGCATTGGGGAAAACATTTGTTCATCGTCTATTAGTGATTCTCCGATTATTGGTAAGCTTTCTTCCTAACTTGAATTCTCTTGTTCTTTCTCTAAATTCCTCCATTGTTGCTCATTCCAAGCTTGAATTTTTATGGTAGAATTGCCTCCTAGCAATTGCATGTTCGTGGGAGGAAGGATTCTCCATCGTGGCTTGAAATTCCATCTTCTTGGTAGGTAATTCTTGCCTATTTCTGGGTTTTCGTCCCTTAAATCCATTTTTTTGGTTTCTTAGCTTTAGGGGCTGTTTTAGCTCGAAGTTTTTGCCCAATCTCTTTACTTTTCGAGCATGTACTCCTATGGTCTTGGGATCATAATGTGAGTTTTCATTTTTGGTTTTGGGTTGTGGGCCTCGCGAGCCCGCTGGTTACCTCAATTTTGACCCGACTGCGATGGTAGCAATAAGGGTTTTGTTAGACTCATTTTAATGTATTATTTATGTTTATGATAGTTTGATTGTATTTCGGGATCTCTCGGAGCGATTCGAGCTTGGACGTTGTTGTTCGGGCAGCTTGTCGTTGGACGACAGGTAGGTTACGGTCTAAACTCCTAGACTTAGCATATATCGGATAAAATTATACTAGCTGACATCCTTGGGTTGGGTTATTAGGTTGGTAGCACACACCTTGACCGCTTTATTCATGTCCGACCTACTTTCCTTCCCCCGATATTTATAGTACTTGCTTGATATATTTTATTCACCCTTGTGATCCTGTGAGGCCTTGTTGACTCTGGAACATAGAAGGTGGGCTATTGGGAATGTCCGCGAGTCCCGGACATAGAAATATCCTTCTAGGCAGGTTATGCTTGTTGAGTAGCTTTGGAGCCTGTGCAGGGCCGATAGATTGATTGTGAGCTATTGGGTGGCTATTTGTGTTTTATCATATCATTTCCATGCATATAAAGAGGATTTACCCATATTTTACTACGATTTTGTCTTCGGGCCTACCGGCATTGTCTTTCTAAACTTTGGATGGCCCCGGGTGGCCCATTTTTGATGGAAATAAATTGGAAATAGTTTGGCTTAACTTGTGAATCTTCTTGGGGTAAGAGGAGCTTATATTATGATTTCTATCACTAGTTTTTTCTATTAATGCTAGACTTGGCAGGACCGGGGTGCTAGTCGAGTTTTCTACTGATTTGGGGTGATTTTAGTCTCGATCGGATCGAGCACTAGAGATGAATTTCTACTGTTTTAGACCCTGTTATGCCCGGGAATCCTTGGAGGGGTTTTTGAGACATATTTTCCCTACTTTAGTCCTGGATAGGGTCTGAGCATGCATATTAAAGACTGGGTCTCTATCTTGAACCCGGACTTGCTTACGGAGGACATGTTTTGATACTGAGTTTAGTATGGGGTCCGGGACCTCTATAGACCTTGTCGTCCGGGCCTAGGGCTTCGGCCTATATGTGTTAGAGGGAGGGTGTACGGCATAGTAGAGGTATACGGGCAGTGTCCTTCCATTGAACCTACCTTCTAGGACAAATAGGCACCGGAGGGGGTACATACAAAGATACCATTTCACCTGAGATCTTCATGCATCATATCATTTATTGTTTAAGGCTCCACCCTTGTTTGCTGTTTGTTGAGTGTACGCTTTAGTTGTATGGGCGGCCGAAGGGTTTTGTTTTCACTTTTTTGCATTCCTAGGTTGTATGGGTAGACGGGGGACTGTAGGTAGTCTCTTGTTACTTTATCACGGTGTTATCCCTCTGTTACAGTTATGCTTATAAGATTAGACGGTTGGATTTGAGATTGGTATGACTAGTTGGGTTATTGATTCCTGTTTTCGAGCATGCCTACCTCCATTCTCCTCTTCCTTTCCTTGTACTTGAGGTTACTGGAATACCGTTCATTTCTAGAACTTGTTATGTATATACTATTGTTTCAAGGATCCTAGGTGTGCCATTTCTTACTTTTACCTGTGCCTGTGTGTATATATCCTACTTGCTAGCCTTGTATATTGTTCTGTTGTCTTCCCTCTGGGCTAGTTCGTGTGTACTTTTCCATTGATTTTCGTGACTTCTTGTTTCTATTCTGTCTGTTATTACTCTTTTATCTTATATGTGCTCAGTCAGCCTATGATACCTACTGGGAACCTTATGCTTCACATTTGGTGCTCACCCTACACTATGCATCTTCTGGTGTAGATCCTAGTGTGAGCCATCGTCGTTAGCTCGTGGAGACTCGTGTGAGGTTTTGTTTTGGTGAAATTCTGGAATGAGGGTGAGCTCTTGGTGACCGGAGCTTAGCTTTTAGTTATCTTTGATTATGTACTCTATTTCTTCTCGGAGACAGCTTTGTGTATATTGTTTTGGACCCTTGTACTCCTTATGTAGATCCGGCTCTTATACGCTATGATACCAGGTTTTGGGTTTGGTTTAGCTTCCGCATTGCATATAGTACTCATGTTATCTATTTTGCTTTACCTTGTTCCCTTGCTTCCGCTTATTAAACTGTTCTTCTGCTTAGACTGTTAGATAGTAGCCCATTACTGACCATTCTGGGCTACGGGGATTGGTTCGCCTACTGGGGGGTTGGGTACCATCATAACTGAGAAATTGGGTCATGACACTTACACACTAGATGAGTGCGCCCACTAGTAACTGTACCTTGGGACTTAGAGCCAGACGCTCTATCCCATCGATCCTTCTTTAACTTTGGCATGAAGGAACTAGAAGAAGATGGAGCTGGAGATAAAGTCTTCTGACGGAACTGAGAACGGTTGCCACCCTCTGACCTCTGCTGAGAGTAGCTAAAGTCACCTGTCCTAACTCTCTTACTATCTCCTCCCCTTTCTTTGATCTTCTCCTCCTCAATCTACTGAGCATAAGTGACCAACCTGGAGATGTCCATTTCCTTAATGAGCATGGAGGACTTGCATTCCTTGACCACATCATCGGACACCCCTGACATAAACTTGCTCATACGAGATCTGGAGTCAGCTACTATCACTGGAGCATACTTAGATAACTGTGTGAACTTGAGAGCATAGTCCTTCACACTCATGTCATTCTGCTTCAGTTTAATGAATTCCTGAACCTTGGCTTCCCTGAGCTCTAGTGGGAAGAACCAGTCCAGAAAAGCAGTCTTGAAAAGATTCCAACTCACTAGACCTGCATTTGTACCACGAGATTCTTTCCACTACTGGTACTAAGTGTAGGCCACTCCCTTCAATAGATAGGCGTCCAAATCTTCACCCTCGACTGGAGTGACACCCACGATGTCTGTCACCTTCTGAATGTCATCCAAAAACTCTTGTGGATCCTTTTCTGACTTAGACCCATGAAATTCTGGAGGGTTCATCCGTGTGAAGTCCTAGATTCTTGTTGCGTTAGTGTTAGTCTGAGGCGGAGCTGGTGCCACAGCCTGCTGATTCACCTGGGCAGTAATGGACTGAGCAAGCACTTGGAAAGCAGCCCTGAATTCGGTATGCATGACTTGCTCATTCATTCGGTCTGCTGGAGCTGCCGGCTGATTCCTAGGGTTATCTCTTCTGGGAGGCATTCTTCAGAAATGCGAAGAGCATGAATTAGAATAGAAGGAGATTAAATAGAGTTTATACTCTATAGCACGAGCGGGGAAAGAAAGAAGGGAAGTTGTTCCGACTGACGTCTCATAGCTCCTCCCCCATAAGTGTGGCATGCTTCACACCTATGAAGAAGACTCTACTTGACGCGACTTTCAGACACCCTAGGACACTTAAACCTGATGCTCTGATACCAAGTTTGTCATGCCTTGAGGCTACCCCCTAGATGCAACACGGTGCTCGGTGTCATAAGTGACCCCAAGTTAACCCATAATGGCATATCTATACAAGTAAAGTTAAATCATGCACTGTGCGGAATCTAAAAATAGTTTAATATCTGAAGTGGAGAACAGACCTAAAATATCTGAATATATAAAATATATGAAGAGTATAGTGATGATTGAAAAATAACACTAACAACTCAAGCTAAATCTAGTCTATGTCTAAAAGCCTCTAATTGATATGATTTTCTGGGACATACCCCTAGCTAACTCTAACAATTTGAAAACTGAAATAAGAAGAGTGAAAAGTAAAGCATGTCTGCCATACTCGATATATGAGGACTCAACAATGAAGCTGTTGAGTATGGACTGGAAGTCAAACTAAGCGCGGTATGGATGCTGAACGCCTGAACCTACATCATACAATGATGTAGTACAAAAGTATGCATCAGTACTTTGAATATACTAAGCATGCGGGATACGTACTGTACTGAACAATATAAGAATCCGAACATGGAAGTATATATATATACAAGCATAAAAACTGGAAGCTAGCTGGATACAATGACCAAGTACAAATCATGAATATAACAAGCTGACTGAATACTAACATAAATACTAAGTACATGGTCAATGCAACATGAGCCTGACTGTGGGAGATAGTATTAACCGACATACCCCAAGTTGAGCTAACTATGGGGCCAACCTGTAACCCTGGATGGTAGGGTGTTCATACCTTGCCAAGGGTACGAACAAGTTTGACATGGATCCACTAACTGATGTCCACAAGGTACAAGGGTGTCAAGCCTAATCTGATGGGTGACCCCTTTAGAATCTATGGTGGCGCCGTAGTTCTGCGACTCAGGGATTGATACTAAATGTCTCAGCCTGAACTGGCATGTGAGCCTTTATCCTTTCATCCTCTTGGTAGTAAGTTTACTCCCAACTGAATATAAAGTTAAAAATGCAACGGTAGTACTGGATAGCTCAAAATACTGATATAATATGAGAATGCAACATACAAATACTGAAAGATATGGCATTCAAATTCTGAAGCATGATTGTCTGACTAATCTGCGTATCAAGCATAATCTATGAAATACTAATATTTACACAAGCTAGGGTTTCTGAGTTCCATACATGACTATGCTAATTCCCCAAGAAACATGAAGTAGATATCAATATATGCAGTAGAATTTGAATTATAATAAATCCCTAAGATTTAGGAACACTAGGTCAGAAAAAATTCACAGAGAACTGAAGAACTGGCTGACATCTAGGGACCTAATAGGTTAAAGGACCCCACTAGTGAAATCCCACATACTGGTGAAGAAAACTAAGTAGAAATCCTTTACACTTCAGGGCTGAACTTGAAGAAGACCTCTTCTTGTTCTTGAGAGAAAACTATCACCTCTTTTATTTCCTTTCTTTCTAAGTCTCATGATTCTAGGAAAAAAAAAAGGTTTTAGGTAGTTTTTGATCAATTTATTAGGCTTAGACAACGTAAAATGATGTAGCTTAGGCCTTAAAAGAAGTAGGAAAGGTCCAGAATACCCCTAAGAAATTTAAAAGAATTCTGCTAAAAATTGTGACTCAGGGATCATGACTTGGTTGACAAACTGTAGTCCTGGATGACGGACTATCAACTGAGTCGTTGTCCTATCTAGAGGTTTTGGGGGTTCTCTTATCTGAGGGAACCATGACTCTATAGGATGGACCGTACTCCTGAACGACTGTTCGTCATGTAACTCGTGGTTCCTGGGACTTTAGTCTGGTCTGAGGATTCCATGAGTCAAAGGACAGATCGTGGTTCTGAACTATGATCCGTAACCCAACTCGTGGTTTCTAGTACAAGGGCTAAGGGTCTTTGAGGTTCTGGTTCCACGAGACCACAGGATGGACCGTGGTCCTGAATGATGGTTCATCGTGTAACTCATGGTTACTAAGCCCTGGACTGATGGTCCTCTTATTAAGGGAAACCACGAGTGACAGGATGGACCGTGGTTCTAAACTTTGGTCCGTGGTTTGAATCATGGTTCCTGAGGCATGAATTAGGGGTCTACTAGAAATGGGGACTACGGTATAGACGACAGACCGTGGTTCAAAACTATGGTCCGTGATCTCAACCGTGGTTCCTGGAAACTTGAATTTTTTTCTGAAATTTTTCTACTGAGTATAGTCTAGTAGCTGGTTCATATTCTGGTGTGTTACAGTGGTGGCCATCTATCATATTATATGGCTATCACTACTCAAAGTGGGTGTACCACAATGAATGGTATTTTGAATAAGGAACCAGTAGAGGAAATAAAAGTAGAGATTTTGTCTGAGGAGCACACAATGGTTGATGAGGAATTTCCAATTATAGAGAAAGTTGTTGAGGCAGTTATACAGATTGAAAAAGGGCCAGGAAATAAGTTAGTGCATACATTTAAGTGTCTTCCACCATTCCTAAGATACTGAGGAAGAAAACTAAGGACTCCAAATGCTTGAAGTTCTATGATCAGTTGAAGCAGCTACTAATAAACATCTCATATCTTGAAGCATTTTAGGAGATGCCCGGGTTAGCTAAATATCTGAAGGAGTTGCTTAGGAAAAAGAGGTCTACTAAAGATAAGGATGCGTTGCTCACTCATAAGGTGAGTTCTATTATCTCACAAACACTAGTTGAGAAGAAGGATGATCCAGGGGCATTCACAATCCCATGTACCAATGAGGTGCGAGATTTTGCTAGGGCACTATGTGACAATGGTAAAATTATCAACCTTATGCCCCTTTCTATCTACAAACAGTCTGGACTAAGACTTTCTAGACCAACAACTAAGAGGTTAAAAATGGCAGATAGATCAGTGCAGAGACCAGTTAGTATTGTTGATGATGTGTTAGTGCAAGTCAAAAAGTTTACGTTACCGACTGACTTCGTGATTCTTGATTATGCTATTGATAAGGAAATATCCTTTATCTTGCGACGTCCATTTATGTCTATAGGAAAAGAATTGATGGACTCAGAAAAGAATGAAATTAAATTTTGAGTAAATGATAAGGAAGTCACTGATAAGTTGGTAATCTACCAATTTATTGAGCCTTTATTCCTTAATTATTGCCATGTTTTTATGAGAATTAGAGGTACTTATTGCCTTTATTGATGAAAATGCAGGTACTGTTGGTTAAAATAAGAAAACAAAGGAATTGAACCCAAAGAGTTCTAAAAGAGTTGAAATGTGAAGGTGATCAAAAAGAGAAAGAATCTGCCCAGAGGTGTGACCAACATGCAAGCCGCACAATGTGGCATGCTGCGACCGCACGTCGTGTCGCATGTCACATTCCACCACATCCGAAGGGCATTTTTATCCAAAGCCAAGTGATATTTTTGGAAGGATTTAAGACCCATTTTTGGAGTGTGTACCAGATAGAGTTGATAGTTTTTAGCATTGAGTTTTTCCCAAGGAAGATATAGAGTATTACTCTTCTCTTTTCATCTTCTACACTTAGAATTTACCTTTTTTGTACTAAATTGAGCTTGGATTTGGATTTTGGCTTGAATATGAATGGAAGTATGAGTTACCTAATTGGTAAATCTTTTTATTTCCTTAGTATGAGAAGCTAATTTCTTGTCTAGGGGTATGTGTATGATGGGTATTTGAATTTGGGTATGGGTCTTGTTTAATTGTGCTTATATGTCATGACCTGATTTCTCAGGTCATGATGGCACCTACAATCCCCCAGTAGGCGAACCAATTCCCGTAGCCCAGAATGGTTAGTATGGGCTACTACCTAACCAATACGCACATTAAGAAGAAGGTAAGCGGAAGCAGAATATAAAGATAAGACAACACGGAAGCAATTTACCCGAATATATACATAATGAAACTACACCAACTCCAAGACTTGGTATCTACAGAACAAAAGCTTCTAATAGAATACAAGTGCTAGAAGTAACAAAATGATAAGTACAACTGTCTCCAAACATACAAAGAGTAATAGTACAAAAAATGAGATGTGGTCAAGCACCCACCGTCAGTCGCTAACCCTTGCCTCAAATATCCATAAAATCTGCATGAGTCTCCAACGCGATCAATGGTGAGAACTCAACTAATACCTGCACAGAAAGTGAAGAAGTGTAGTATGAGCACCAAAACAATGGGTACTAAGTAGGCATCATCGGCCGACTGAGCGCATATAAGATATAAAAGCAGTAAGTAACAGATAGCAAGAAAGCAGTCACTGAAGCAACAAAGGGAGCACAAGGAGCTAGCACAGAGAATAGACAACCAAAAGTTACAAGTAAAACATGCTAGCATAGAGATACAATTACACAGAATCACAGGTAAAGGAAAGAAGAACGTACCTGGATTCCTTTGCACAATAATATAAGTAAGTAGAGAGAGACAATTGAGAAAATGGCGGTATACCGGTAACCTCAAGTAAAAGAAAAAGACGGAAAGAAGTCTAACATACTCAAAATGGAATCAACAAGTATAAGGAAATCATAACACCAATCCAATCACATGATAGCATAACCAGGGAATCACCTCACAAGTACAACCCTAAGATGAAATATCTAGGCCACAATACCCGAGAGATACCACTCAACTTACCATAAAAATAGAACCACAATCTCACACTATGCTCAGAAGGCCACACAAAGGTGCCTCAATAAGATAGGACTCCCTAGCCCTCTCAATAATCATACATCCCACAACCGAAGCCTCAACAGGTTAACCATCACTAATCCTTCACTAACCGAGTGCCAACAGAAGCTCTAAATAAAGACATAAGTAAATATAGTCTACCTACAGTCCCCTGGCCGCCCATACAACCGAGGAACACAAACAAGTGAAAACAAACCCTCCAACATCCCATACTACCAGAGCGTACAATCAACAAACAACAAACAAGGGTGGAGCCTAAAACAATGAATGATATGATGCATGAAGATCTCAGGTGAAATGGTATCTTTGTATGTACCCCCTCAGTGTCAAACATGCCCAGCAGGTAGGTTCCATGATAGGACACTGCCCATATACCTCTACTCCGCCATATACCCTCCCTCTAGCACACGCAGCCCAAAGCCCCACGCCTGGATAGGCAAGGTCCATGGAGGTCCCGGACCTCATACTAAAACTCAGTATCAAGACATGTCATCCGAAAGCAAGTCAGGGATCAAGATAGAGACCCAGTCTCAAATATGCATGCCCAGACCTTTCCAGGACTAAAGTAGTGGATAATGCCTCAAAAACCCCTCGAAGCGTGCCCGGGCGTAATCGGGTCTAAAACTGTACTAAATCAAGTCTAGTGCTCTGTCCGGCAGAGACTAGTATCAATAATAAAATCAAGTATGGTGCTCTTCCCGGCAGAGACTAACACCAATAATAAAATTAGTGCGAAAACATCCAAAAATTCTCTTTTCTATCATCAACAGTACAAAAAATGGGCCCCCGGGGCCATGCAAATTTAGGAAAACTGTATGTAGTGGCTCGCAGACAAAACTGTAGTAAAACATGCAGGGACAAACATTTTTCATGGTTGATATGCTCGCACACAAATATAAAATTAGCCCAACGGCTCACAACAACTCCTATCAGGCCTGCACAGGCCCAACAGCCACTCAGCAGACATAACCAACCTAAAAGGATCATCTCTATGTCTGGGACTCGCGGACATTCCCCAAATAACCCACCATCTATGTTCCACAGTCAATACAAGGCCACACATGACCACGAGGGTAATATACAATACTACGCGAATACTACAAACAACTTATGAATTAAACGGACGAACAAGGCAGACAAGGCCTGGGGTAGCAACCTATAACAACCCACCCAAGGATGTTAATTAATGCAGTTATAGCCTATATATGCAGAATCTAGGTAGGGAAAGCAATAGCCTACCTGTCATCCGATAAGTAGCTGCAGGAAGGACGTCGTCCAGGCTCGAACTGCTCCGGGAAGCTCCGAATCACAAAAAAATAATACTTTCAACTGAAGCCCCAAAGGCGTCTCTATGAAGCCTGACCAACCAAGGTAATGGAACAATTGCTAGAATCGACAAGGCTGCAAGAACGAGCCATAGACAATTGATAAGGTGTTAAAATCACACTCGCGACCATCCAACTCCAAAGCATAAAATGAGTCCAATAACAATAATAAATGGCAGCTAAATCTAACAACAATATATTAACCACATAACAAAGGAGTGACGAGGTCTCGAGACACTATTTCAAGGCGTACTTCACGTTGTTCAATCCAATCACTATCGTATATGATCCCAATAAGAATCGTACAAACTTCCCAATCCCTCCAGAAACTTACCACAACCAGTACACCACAACAATAACCAAACATAATAAGATAAAGGGGCAGTCCAAAGCCACAATATCCAAAACACCACTTCGTGGCTCGAAAAGCTGTAAAAATGATACTAGAACATGTAATTACGAAGAAGGATCGTAGGGGAGAGATTTCCTGGACAAAAATATTCAATATCCCAATCTAAATAACCTGCCTCCTTGCAAGAACAACAAACAGATCCAAGTCCAACAAGAAACTAGTACAAGTTATCGGAAATCATGACTTTTCGTGACTAGAAGCTTAGAATCTCGATTTAACAAATAGATAAGTGTACGGGATCCTTACCTTGCCAATATAACTCCATAGCTACTGCCAAATACTGGATAAACTTATGCTAGCTCGCTTCCATAACACCCATGAAGATACGCTACAAAATCGACGGGACAAACTACACCCAAATGACGAGCTCGCGACGTAGAGCAACTTCCGTTAAACTTTTGAATTGAAAGCATCAAGGTCCATAGATTATTTCGGCACTTTCCCTCTGATTTTCAGTAGATTTTGGGTGAAAAGTATGAGTTAAAGCTAAGGGAAATCATCTTTTATAAAGCTAAACCGACTTGGGATTGGGGGCCCACCTTGACGTGCCTGCTTGCATAGTCTTACAAAAACGCAAATATCTCTCTAATCTGAAGTTGTATAGATGAACGGTTTAGTGCATTGGAAACTAGACTCGTAGATCTTCAATTTGTTAGGTTGGGGGACTTCTAGATCTTTATATATTGAGATAAAAGCTCTGAGACATTTGACCCAAAGTTCAGAAAATTTATTAAAGAAACTTACGATAACTTTGCCGACTTTTATTTAGCACCTTGCTTGACTTCAAAACTTATCATACGACCATTTTTCAATTATAATACCTTATAACACATCCTTCTTAGTATATTAGACATTATTAGTCTTACCCCGAAGGCACGAGTTAATTTAAAACATCCAAACGGGCGAGGTGTTACACGAGGCATTTCCTTAACTCAAACTTTTGTGTAAGGGAGTCCTTTGACCTAGAACCTTGGTTTAATTCTTTGATATTACCAAGAATTTTTACTAAAGTCAACGATTTCCAAAGTTGAAGCTCTAAAATGAGGAGCGGCCATAAAGGCCAAATAAATGGCCTGGGCACCGAAATACCAGTCCCGACAAGCCATAAATGACTTGGAGCCGCTAGAGGTAAGTTCTAACGGTACAAGAAAGGCAAAAATGCATACATGACCGGAAGGGTCATTACATCATCCAGTACTAAAAAAGACTTTCATCCCCGAAAGTTAGGAAAGAAGAAAACACTAGAGATTTAAGAACAGCGGATACAACGCCCGCACTACTCTCTCGGACAACCCGGGTAGCCTCCACGATCGGAAGACACCCAACAGAACAAAACAAAAGAAAGCAGCCAAGCCTTAATTTCTTACTAGCCAAGCTAGATTTCAACCTCCAAAGATCTTCCAACCCGAACTGAACCTCGAGAATCTCAACCAAAAAGCACCGACTCAACACCAAAACCAGAGCACTAAGGAAATCAACACACAGAACTTGAATCCTCAAAACCATACCAAGTTTACCAAAAAATACATCAACCAAAAACTCTAACTCATGAACCCGCTGATCCGCAAAACCCTTTTTTATTCTAAACTGAATCCTTTAGAACAACAAACAGGAAGCTGCATACAAGTCAAACACCCAAACCACCCTCGAAGCATCAACTGACACATCAGAAATCCATAGTTCCCGCTTATACTTTACCACGAACGAGGTCACCCATTTTATTCAAACTCGTTTCAAGCCAAGATATAAGCTACTAGCCTTTGCCATCCAAGATAACAACCCTTAGCATATCATTGAAAACTAAAGTTACCTGCCCTGACTGACCATCAACCAATGAACGAACACTTTTGCTAACATCAAACTTGCTAACTGAACCTAACAGAACAACCCATCTGAACCCTACTGAAGTTTGCACACCAGGGTTAGGGAAGGCATAAAAGAACACCCTGTGTTGATGGAGAAACTTCCAACTGTAGAAAAAACAAAGTCAACCTCGTTGAACCGTGCCAAGTCTGAATCAAGTGAAAGTGAATGAACCAGGGCAACCTTCCCAAAAGACACAAACCAAAACCACGATCCTGCAAGAAGTGTGGTAAGCTTACCACGAAGTCTTTAACCATGAGCCAAGCTCCCAACTCTAGAAAACACTGCTGCTACTCCGAACACTCGAACACCATTTGGATGTGAAATCGCCTTATGAATCTCACCTCAAGAAGAAGTCCACCATGCCATGAATATCAAGTCCAAACACCGCAAAGGCAAAGGAAAAAGGTGCCTGGGGTTCAAAGTTACCATCTAGCCATAGAAATTCTTGCATATACCTTCAACTCATTCCTTCGGCTCGAATCAACTGCTCTATCAGATCCGCAAACAACCAACCACTTCGAAGCATATATCATAACGAACTTCTAGTCCATACTGTACGAGTCTAACCAACACTGGAACCCCACATAAACAACAACTCCAGAGGAATAAATTAAACAAGCTTTCAAATCCTTGGCAAACGAATGGAGATTACTAGCCTCTACGTATCATCAGAACTCAAAATAGCCTCGCTAGTCTCAACCAGCACAAGCTGACCACATAAAGCATACACCATTGCTGAAGATCAAACTCACGCCACTGAGTCTGTCCAACCATGGTAGAAGGACCTTGTACTAACTGGAACACTGCTGAAATTTGGAATATCTAGCCTTTTTCAGAGGTTAGCCAAGGACTAGGTGTCCAAGGCCAATAGCCGCATCCGCAACTGAATTAAAAAAGCTAAGTTGCCAATATCGCAGCTGCTACTAAAACAAAAACCTATCAATGGAAAACCCACGGTAATGTGTAGAAGGCTGAATCGAATCACCAACACAAAATCCCAAAGCAAACCTTCATCGCCACCTCAGGCAACTACTAGGACACATAAACACAAACAAAGAGTCATCTCCCTCATTTTTCAACTAAACAAAAATCCTTCCTTAGCACATACTAAACCTTACAAATCCTTTCTCGAATAAGAACCTGAAGCCATTACCTTTCTTCTCATAGCTACACATCAAACTCAATAAAGCAAGAGAAGAATGGGCCGGATGCCCAACTCACCCAAAATGCTTACGAATACAACCCAACCACGAGGTTACGATCAACACTTAGTCGAAAGTGCTAAAGTCAAAACCCAATCATAATGCCAACATCCAGAGCTCATCCAAAGAACTGCGATCAGGATTTGTTCTAACTGGAGCTGGGGATACAACAAAACATCCAACGGAACAGGAACTGGAAGAGACTATGGGAACAACCCACATACCTACCAACCTCCTAAACTAATCAACAAAGAGGGTAGACTCTAGACACTCGGGAGGCCAAACCAATCTATGCGCACTAGCATAACCAATATCTCCCAACTAAGGCAAATTCTCAACTCCGGCCCAACTACCGATAATACACAGAACCATCACATAAATCTTTAGCCACGCTAGATAATGTCCTAGGCAACAACCATCTAGGACCGCTAGAAAGGAAGACACAAAGCAAGCCTAGAACCACAATAAACAGAAAGCGAGCTCTACAAAGCCTACTTAAAAGCTACAACTATGGGTAAACAGGGCTAACTCACCCCCATCCATTACTAAAGAATAAACTACCAATAAAACAACACATTGATACTATAATTAAGGTAGTCAAACAACTAAACAAGTAGAAGGTAGGCATGTAAGAAATTACACGATAGAAGGGATAGAATCGCAACACGAGCAAGACTAATATAAGTCAAAGGTGGAAAAGGCCTGACCTGGAGCAACGGTGTAGGAACCTCTACCTCTGGCCCACCAAGAGGAGCATCAAACTGACATAATCTAACTCTAGACTGAGTGGTCAAAATTAAAGGCCCAACCGGTCCTCGCCGGGGACAAGCTCTATAAAGGTGACCAATCTCTCCACAATGATAAAAATTAGGTTGTCCGGGATACACAATCGTGGGGAAATTCCTAACAAAGTGCCCACGCTCACCACACCAAAAACAACCTCTACCAGATGAAGTCCGACGGGAAAATCTCACTGAACCTGACTAGCCACCATGGCCTACACCCTCTAAAGGCAAACCCCATAGGATAAGATCCGTACACTACCTGATCTACTCAACATGTCTTGTACCAACACCCTTTGGAATTCATGGAGCAATCGAAACTGGCCCCATAGACAAAAAGCAATAGAACATATATCTGGTGGAGAATCTCCTACCTCAAGTCTGAGAACCTCGAGAACTATCCTGGCAACGATGCTTCTGAGCACCACCTCCATAAGCCCCACAACACAAACCCTCAATGGCCCAAGCATGGTAAACTAACTGAAGGAAAGTCATCTCGACTATAATCAAGTGCTCAGTCGCCAAACGGAGCGGTGAAATCAAACCTCCAAAAAAACTCTGAACCCTATCAAACTCTGAAGGTACATCCCTAGTAGTACGACTAACCATGTCATGAAATCTTGCCTCGTACTTCAATATCGACAGACAACCCTGCTGAAGAACTGGAAGCTCAACCCTAATTGAAGCACCACTCGCAGAACCAGGTACTGAAACACTCACCGGAGGACTCATAGTCCTAGCCATGGTGTCTTGAAGCGCTAAGGTTGCTATAATCCAATCGGAGGCTGGGCTAACCCCACACCCCCCTATCTGGTGCGGTAAACCCTCACTCTGAAGTCCTGGCACTGACGGAAGCACTGAAGCAACAGGCACAAAGGCCTCGGCACCAACCGCTATCGCACTCATTTGAGGCATCTGAGAATGAATGAACAACCAAAGTTTTAGTAGTCAATAAAGCCAGGAACGCATGATAAAGAGTCAAGAAGATGAAACTTTTCCTAATAATGCCCTGTAGCCTCCCGCAGATAGGATACGTACATCATTGTACCGATCCACGAGACTCTACTTAGACACTTGCTTCTGTACCACGACACTGGTAAACTTAGAGCTCTGATACCAAGTTGTCACGACCTGATTTCTTAGGTCATGATGGCACCTACAACCCCCCAGTAGGAGAACCAATTCCTATAGCCGGGAATGGTTAGTAATGGGCTACTAACAAACCAATACGCATAATAAGCAGAAAGTAAGCGGAAGCAGAATATAAAGATAAGACAACGTGAAATCAGTTTACCCGAATATATACATAATGAAACTACACCAACCCAAGACTTGGTATCGACAGTACAAAAACTTCTAATAGAATACAAGTGTTAGAAGTAACAAAATGATAAGTACAACTGTCTCCGAACATACGAAGTGTAACAGTACAAAAGATGAGATGTGGTCAAGCCCCGACCATCAGGCACTCACCCTAGCCTCGAATATCCACAAAATCTGTACAAGTCTCCAACGCGATCAATGGAGAGAACTCAACTAACACCTGCACAGAAAGTGCAGAAGTGTAGTATGAGCACCAAAATAATGAGTACTTAGTAGGCATCATCAGCCGACTGAGCGCATATAACATATAAAAGCAGTAAGTAACAGATAGCAATAAAGCAGTCACTGAAGCAATAAAGGGAGTACAAGGAGCTAGCACAGAGAATAGACAACCAAAAACTACAAGTAAAACATGCTAGCACAGAGATACAATTACAAAAAATCACAAGTGAAGGAAAGGAGAACTCACATGGAGTCCTTTGCACAATAATATAAGTAAGTAGAGAGAGAGAGAGTTGAGAAAATAGCGGTCGGTAACCTCAAGTAAAAGGAAAAGACAGAAAGCAGTCTAACATACTCAAAATTGAATCAACAAGTATAAGGAAATCATAACACCAATCCAATCACATGATAGCATAACCAGAGAATCACCTCACAAGTACAACCCTAGGATGAAATAATTAGGCCACAATAACCGAGAGATACCACTCAACTTCCCACAAGAATAGAACTAGAATCTCACACTCTGCTCGGAAGCCCACACAAAAGTGCCTCAATAAGATAGGACTCCCTAGCCCTCTTAATAATCAGACATCCCACAACCGAAGCCTCAACAGGTTAACCATCACTAATCCTTTGCTAACTGAGTGCCAAGACAAGCTCTAAATAAAGACATGAATAAATATAGTCTACCTACAGTCCCCCGACTGCCCATAAAACCGAGGAACACAAACAAGGGAAAATAAACCCTCCAGCATCCCATTCTAATGGAGCGTACAATCAACAAATAACAAACAAGGGTGGAGCCTCAAACAATGAATGATATGATGCATGAAGATCTCAGGTGAAATGGTATCTTTGTATGTACCCCCTCCGGTGTCGAACAGGCCCAACAGGTAGGTTCCATGGAAGGACACTGCCCATATACCTCTACTCCGTTGTATACCCTCCCTCCAGCACATGCAGCCCGAAGCCCCAGGCCCGAAGAGACAAGTTCCATAGAGGTCCCAGACCCCATACTAAAACTCAGTATCAAGACATGTCATCCAGAAGTAAGTCCAGGATCAAGATAGAGACCCAGTCTAGAATATGCATGCCCAGACCTTGTCCAGGACTAAAGTAGTGGATAATGCCTCAAAAACCCCTCCAAGCGTGCCCGAGCATAACCGGGTCTAAAACTATAGTAAATCAAGTCTAGTGCTCTGCCCGGCAGAGACTAGTATCAGTAATAAAATCAAGTCGGGTGCACTGTCCGATAGAGACTAATACCAGTAATAAAATCAGTGCAAAAACATCTAAAAATCTCCTTTTCTATCATCAACAGTACCAAAAATGGCACCCCGGGGCCATGAAAATTTAGGAAAACTGTATGTAGTGGCTCGCAGACAAAACTGTAGTAAAACATGAAGGGAAAACATTTTTCATGGTTGATATGCTCGCACAAAAATATAAAATTAGCCCAACGGCTCACAACAACTCCTATCAGGACTGCACAGGCCCAACAGCTACTCAACAGACATAATCAACCTAAAAGGATTATCTCTATGTTCGGGACTCGCGGACATTCCCCAAATAACCCACCATCTATGTTCCAGAGTCAATACAAGGCCACACATGACCACGAGGGTAATATACAATACTACACGAATACTACAAACAACTTATGAATTAAACGGATGAACAAGGCAGACAAGGTCTGGGGTACCAACCTATAACAACCCACCCAAGGATGTTAATTAATGCAGTTATAGCCTATATATGCAGAATCTAGGTAGGGAAAGCCATAGCCTACCTGTCATCCGATAACTAGCTGCGGGAACGACGTCGTCCAGGCTCAAACTGCTCCGAGAAGATCCGAATCACAGAAAAATAATAGTTTCAACTGAAGCCCCAATGGCATCTCTATGAAGCCTGACCAACCAAGGTAATGGAACAATTGCTAGAATCGACAAGGCTGCAAGAACGAGCCATAGCCAATTGATAAGGTGTTAATATCACACTCGCGACCAGCCAACTCCAAAGCAAAAAATGAGTCCAATAACAATAATAAATGGCAGCTAAATCTAACAACAATATATTAACCACATATCAAAGGAATGACGAGGTCCCGAGACACTATTTCAAGGCATACTTCACTTTGTTCAATCCAATCACTATCGTATATGATCCCAATAAGAATCGCACAAACTTCCCAATCCCTCCAGAAACTTACCACATCTAGTACACCACAAAAATAACCAAACATAATAAGATAAAGGGGCTGTCCAAAGCCACAATATCCAAAACACAACTTCGTGGCTCGGAAAGCTGTAAAAATGATACTAGAACATGTAATTATGAAGGAGGATCGTAGGGGAGAGATTTCCTGGACAAAAATATTCAATATGCTAAGATAAACAACCTTCCTCCTTGTAGTAACAACAAAAAAATCCAAGTCCAACAAGAAACTACTACAAGTTATCAGAAAACATGACTTTTCGTGACTAGAAGCTTAGAATCTCGATTTAACAAATAGATAAGTGTACGGGATCCTTACCTTGCCAATATAACTCCATAGCTACTGCCAAATACTGGATAAACGTATGCTATATCGCTGCCATAAAACCCATGAAGATATGCCACAAAATCGATGGGACAAACTACACCAAAATGACGAGCTCGCGACGTAGAGCAACTTCCGTTAAACTTCCGAATTGAAAGCATCAAGGTCCATGGATTATTTCGGGACTTTCCCTCTGATTTTCAGTAGATTTTGGGTGAAAAGTATGAGTTAAAACAAAGGGAAATCAGCTTTTATAAAGCTAAACCGACTTGGGATGGGGGCCCACCTTGACATGCCTTCTTGCATACTCTTACGAAAATGTGAATATCTCTCTATATCTGAAGTCGTATAGATGAACGGTTTAGTGCGTTGGAAACTAGACTCGTATAACTTTGATTTGGTAGGTCGGGGGACTTCTATATCTTTATATATTGAGAGAAAAGATCTAAGACATTTGACCCATAGTTCAGAAAATTTATTAAAGAAACTTACGATTACTTTGCCGACTTTTATTTCGCAACTTGCTTGACTTCAAAACTTATCATACAACCATTTTGCAATTATAATACCTCATAACACATCTTTCTTATTATATTAGATATTATTAGTCTTACCCTTAAGGCACGGGTTAATTTAAACCTTCCAAACGGGCGAGGTGTTACACGAGGTATTTCTTTAACTCG
Source organism: Jaltomata sinuosa (assembly GCA_003996215.1). Lineage (NCBI taxonomy): Eukaryota > Viridiplantae > Streptophyta > Magnoliopsida > Solanales > Solanaceae > Jaltomata > Jaltomata sinuosa. Next base: position 85,074 of record QJPP01007386.1, read on the forward strand.
AACTTTTGTGTAAGGGAGTCCATTGACCTAGAACCTTGGTTTAATTCTTTGATATTACCAAAAAATTTGACTGAAGTCAATGATTTCCAAAGTTGAAGCTCTAAAATAAGGAGCGGCATAAAGACCAAACAAATGGCCCGAGCACCAAACAACCGGTCCCGACAAGCCATAAATGACTTAGGGCCCCTACAGGTAAGTTCTAACGGTATAAGAAAGGCAAAAATACATACATGACTGGAAGGGTCATTACATTATAATTGATGAATTGATATGGGTCTATTGAATTCCTCAAGTTTTAATCATAAAATTGATGGTTGCAAATATTAATTGAGTTTTCTTAATTGTATTTTTTCTTGAAAGAGGGGTTCATAATTTGGATATGAATTCAATAGTGAAAATTTAAGATTTCCACCTTAGATTGAGGATAGAAATAGCTTAATCAATGTAAACTCTTATTAACAGTGTAAGATAATATAATAACATGACTTCCCCAAGCAATTGAATTGGTTGGTTTATGTTAAAACTATGGTTCTTGAGCAAAGACCATAGGATATATATTTGGAGGATTGAGAGATTACCAAATATGACTAAAACTAATGCTACCCATACCGTTAATCAAGAATTTGCATAACTAATCAAGCACCCTAACCCTTTTTAGAATCCCATCAAAAGCATACCCCTAGTCTCCTTCTCATTGATAACAAATCTCGTGTTTACATTACGCTTTTGTGTTGAAATCTAAGTTGATACATAAATTTCCCTTTCCAATTCCCCCAATCTTTACTTTAAAGCTTTTTGAGAACTTACTCTCTTAGTGATTATTTCTCGACGATCTCTTAGCGAATCATTACTCCGCTCTCTGTGGATTTGACCCCAACCATTCATTGGGTTACTTTTGTTTTGCTTGAAGATCACTACTACCTCCTTTGGGAGAGTGATTTTCAGCATCATAAAAAATGCACTGTTGCCGGGGAGTGGTTTTTGAGTCGCAAATCGATTGTCATTTGAATTCACTTTGTTGAGTGTTTGTTCGTTTTAACCTTTTTGTTATTTGTGATTGTTTCAACAAGGGTGCCCATGAGTGAAGCGGGTGACCAAGAAAGTGTAGATGGATATATAGATGCAGACCATGAACCCGTAGTCCATGGTGGCGTAGGTGCAATCTGCCTACCTCCTATTGTTTGAAATACCATATTTTATGTCATGAGCACTATGCTCTACTATTGCTCTACTATATTCAGATGAAGGGTCAATTCGGAGGGTTGGCATATGAGGATTCCAACCGACATATTTGGAACTTCATTAAGATATGTCAAATCTTCAACATCAACCATATTTTGCAAGAGTCTATCCCGCTCTGATTATTTCCCTTCTCACTTATAGGGGAAGCGATGACTTGGCTTGAATAGCTCCCAGAGAGCTCTATTACTTCATGGAATGGATTGGTTGAGGAATTTTTGGTGTGATTCTTCCCTCCCTCTCGGATGATGCAATTGAGGGATGATATTACCAACTTTCCCTAACTCCCGGATGAGCCATTGCACGAAACATGGCTAAGGTTTAAAAAGAAGCTCTTATTGTGTCTGAATCATGGTTTTCCTAATAATGTACTACTTCAAAGCTTCGATCGAGCGTTGGACTCGATGAACCAATTTGTGGTGAACAACCTTGTGGGTGTAACATTTATAGACCAATAATATGGTATTGCCTCAGCTTTCTTAGAGCAGATGACAAAGATAAATCATGCATGGCATACAATAGAGGCTGGTGTTTCCTCATGGGGTGACTTCATTTATTATGACGAGTGAAATGAGGTGAAAAAAAGAGGAGAGAGATGAAACAATGGCCAAGATATTGACGCAAATTGATCTATTGTCTAAACATATGATGGGGGCTGGAAATAAAAGTGTGAATGTGGTGGGAACTTACGGTCCTAGAGCTCATGAGGAAGGTGTGTATTCCCCTATGGATGAGGAGGCATGTTATCTTGCGGAGGGTTCTCGAACCAGATACCAAAGTACCATCCAAGGTCCTTGGCATTCGAGGGACGAGAACCAAGGTTGGAACGGGGACAAAGGAAATCAATGGGGAGATATGGAGTCAGGTAGAGACCGTAAAGATCTATGGCATGATCGTGAAAGAGATGATTATTAGTATAATTATCGTAGTACCAACCCTTATGTGCATCCACCAAAAGCTGATGTGGCTCCCTACCAACCAATGTTGATTAACCCCAGACATTCTAAGATTGAGGACATGTTGTCTAAAGTCTTAAAAAGAGTTAAATCGACCGATAGTGGGGTGAAATAATTAAAACGCGAGGTATCCAATCTTCACCAAATGGTGAGCTCCCATTCAACATATATCATGAACCTAAAGGCCCAAATGAACAACCTTTCCTCACAAATAAACCCACGTATGAAAGATACCTTTCCAAGTGATACACTTGCAAACCCGAAGGATGATGGCCATGTAATGGAAATAGTCACTCAGATTAGAAGGATGTTTAGTAGGGTAAACAAGCCAAATATTGAGGTTGTTGGGGAGTATGAGGACAAGACACAAGAGGATGCCATGGTTGAGAATGACGTTAATGGAAATCTGAATATTAGGGTAAAGCCTAGTGCACCCAATGTAATTGAAAATGATGAAGACCCACATGAAGAGAAGGATGAGACCGAGTCTCCTTCTAAAATTGCTATTGATATTGAGGAGGAGGATCCGAGTGTGCCACAACCATTGCCAAAGGGACCCCCTCCATACCCTCAGAGATTGACACAGAAAAAGAAAGATGCTCAATTCAAAAAAATTATCGATATGTTCAGCAAGCTAGCCATTAATATTTCGTTGGTTGATACTCTTACACAAATGCCAGGGTATGCAAAGATTATGAAGGAACTGTTGAAAAAGAAGAGAGTTGTTGAAGTAGGGATAGTGGAAATGTCCCACAACTATAACGCGGAGATGACAAGCAACATTTCCCCCAAACGGGAAGACCCGGGAGTTTCCACTATCCCGTGTACTATTGGAGTTTTTTTTTTTCAAAAGGCATTATGTGATCTCGGGGCAAGTATAAATTTGATACCTCTTGTGATTTTCAAGAAGTTAGTCTTAGGTACCCCTAGGCCTACACAAATGAGATTATTAATGTCCAATCATTCAATCAAACGCCCGGTGGGGATATTGTTCGATGTGTTAGTCAAGGTGGACAAGTTCATCCTACCAGCCGACTTTGTGGTTTTGGATTGTGACATTGATCTTGAGGTGCCCATCATTTTGGGCCGACCATTGTTGGCAACCGGGAGAGCTTTAGTTGATGTGGAGCTTAGGGAGCTCAAGTTTCATGTGGGGAGCAAGGAAGTTATACTCAATGTATGCCAACCTACCAAACCATCAGAAGAATTTAGAGTTATGTCTGTGATCAATACCGAGGGCAAGTTTGTTGAAGCCCTTGTTGAGTATGAGATGAAGGAGGTACTCGAATATATGGTGTTGTCAACTTGGTAACAAGATGAGATGGTGATGATTTTGAGGAAGCACTTCCATCACTTTAAATGGGGCCACACCAATCAAATTGCACTACTAAAAAAAAAGAGCAAAACCCAACACAAAAATCCGACCACAAATTCGTGGTCGGTAATTTCCAAACGAAAGTGATCGGTTTTTGGGATTTTTTTTAAACTACAAAACCGACCAAATGTGGTTGGTTTTCTTAAAAGAAAATAGCGGGAAAATGATTTTCCGACCTTAAATGGTCGAAATATTTCCCGGAAATTTTTTTTTTGGAAAAATCTGACCTCATTTGGTCGGGTTTTGAATAAAAAATAAAAAATATATAATATATATTATTTTAAAATTCATAATATAAATATAAATATAATTTTATTATATAATATGTAATAAATAATTTTATTATTAACAAAAGTGGACGCTTTTTATAATATACAATTTTATTATAAAAAATACCATCCACTTTTGGACGATTTTGTCTCCATTAAAAAATAATATTTTTTATTAGAAAAAACCGACCAAAAGCTTTTGGTCGGTTTGTTCTTATTTATTTTGATAAAACCCACCACTTTAGGTCAGTTTTGTTAAAAAATATATATATATAAAAAAAAATTATATATATTATTATTTATTAACATAACAATAATATTAAATAAGTTGTATTACGTACATATATAATTTTTGAGTAATTTAATTAATCAAATCCTATATAGTAATGGTTCGTCGTCTTGAATATATGTCTCTTCTAGTAATGTACGTATTCAAAAGCTAATTAATCGATCGATAATAATACAAGTAGTCATATATATGAGGTAATAGACAATCGTTGAGAAATAGAATTAACCAATTCCTATATATTAATGGTCCATCCTCTTGAATATATATATATATATATATATATATATATATATATATATATATATATATATATATATATATATATATATATATATATATCATCTAGCTAGATGTATGTATGTATATAGTAAGTATTGATCAAAATTATACCGATCAATAATCCATATCCAAATAGTATGAAATATATACGTTGTATTACGTACATATGAGTTAATATACGATCATTGAGAAATATAATTAACCAAGTCCTATATATATATATATATATATTATAATGGTCCATCGTCTTGAATATATGTCTCATCTAGTGATGTACATATATATATAGTACGTATTCAAAAGCTAATTAACTGATCGATAATCCATATTCAAGTATGTAGTATGGAATACGTTGTATATTACGTACATATGAGTTAATATACGATCATTGAGAAATGTAATTAACCAAGTCCTATATATTATAATGGTCCATCATCTTGAATATATGTCTCATCTAGTGATGTATGTATATATATAGTACGTATTCAAAAGCTAATTAACGGATCGATAATCTATATCCAAGTAGTATGAACTACGTTGTATATTACGTACATATGAGTTAACATGTGATCATTGAGAAATGTAATTAACCAAGTCCTATATATTATAATGGCCCATCGCCTTAAATATATATCTCGTCTAGTGATGTACGTATATATATAGTACGTATTCAAAAGCTAATTAACTGATCGATAATCCATATCCAAGTAGTATGGAATACGTTGTATATTACGTACATACGAGTTAATATACGATTATTAAGAAATGTAATTAACCAAGTTATCCTATATATTATAATGATCTGTCATCTTGAATATATATCTCGTCTAGTGATGTACGTATATATATATATAGTACGTATTCAAAAGCTAATTAACTGATCGATAATCCATCTAAGCAGTAGAATACCATTGTATTACGTACACACAAGCTAATATATGATTGTTGAGTAATGTAAATAACCAAGTCCTATATAGTAATGATCTGTCGTCTTGAATATATGTTTTTGTGTAGCGATATTGTAATATACATATAGTACATATTCAAAAGCTAATTAACCAATCGATAATCCATTCAAGTAGTATGGAATACGTTGTATTACGTAGATATATGAGGTAATATACGATCATTGAGTAATATAATTAATCAAGTCCTATATATTAAATGCTTCATCATCTTGAATATATATGTCTCATCTTTAGTGATGTACACATATATAGTACATATTCAAAAGCTAATTAACTAATCGATAATTCATCCAAGTAGTGGAATACGTTGTATTACGTACATATGAGGTAATATACGATGACGATCGTTGAGTAATGTAATTAACCAAGTCCTATACTTTACTGGTCCGTCGTCTTGAATATATGTCTCATCTAGTGATGTACATATATAGTACGTATTCAAAAGCTAATTAATTAATAAATCGATAATCCATCCAAGTAGTATGGAATACATTTTATAGTAACATAATCGTTGAGTAATGTAACGAATCAATAATGTATTCGAGTTTATGAAATACGTTGATGATTAAATAATTTTTATTTATTTTTTTTATTTTTTTTAAAAAAAAACCGACCTCAAGTGGTCGGTTTTATTAAAAATTTATTTTTTAGTAAAACCGACCTCAGTTGGTCGATTTTTTTAAAATTACTTTTTTTTTAATTTCATTTTATTAAAACCGACCACAATTGGTCAGTTTTTTGCAATTTTTTTTAACTTCATTTAGCTAAAAACACTAACACTCACACACCCTCACACTACTCTCTCTCTCTCTCCCCGACAGCCCCCCACCACCCTCACACACCCTCTCTTCGGTGCACCCCTCCCTCCGGCGGCCCCTCCCTCTAGCATCCCTCCCTCCTCCGCCTTCCCCCTCCTCTGTCGTACCCCACCTCTGCCCTCCGTGTGCTGCTGCCGCTAATACAGCTTTGTACAGCTTGCTGCTGCCGCCTGCCTGCCGCTGGTCCTTGCTTCTTCCGCCTGCCACCGTCGCTGTTGCTGTTCCGGTGGAATGTCCATCAAGGTAAGTCATTTTAATTTACTTGTTAATTAATTATAGTTATTAAATTAAGATTTATCATTGTTAATTTTAGTTACTAAATTAGGATTTATCATTTAACTAAGACTTATCATTGTTAATTTTAGTTACTAAATTAGGATTTATCATTTAATTAGGGTTTATTATTGTTAACTAGTTTGTTGGATATGGTGGATGTGAACTGGTGAATTTGAATAGTGAAGTAGTGAATACGATTGTGAACTAGTGACTTGAAATTGTGAAGTAGTGAATTGAAAATGTGAACTAGTGACTTAGAATAGTGAAGTGGTTACTTAAATAGTGAAGTATAATGACTTGAAATTATGAACTAGTTACTTAAAATAGTGAAGTATAGTGAGTTTAAATTGTGAAGTAGTGACTTGTAATGAATTGGAACAGGGAACTTAGTCTTTAATTTAGTTTGTTTAATTATTAGCATGATAATGTGTTTGTTTAGCATAAATGTCAACACTAGTTGATCCTATTGATGACAAAATTGATTTTCTTGCAAGATCAATTTGTGTCCACCTAGTGTTGACACTTAATCTTTAATTTGGTTAGAATGTGGTTAATTAGCATAAGTGTCAACACTAGTTGATCCTATTGATGACAAAATTGATTTTTCAAATCAATTTGTGTCCACCTAGTGTTGATACTTAGTACTAATTAGCATCCTTGGGTTGAGTTTTATTAGCTTGGCACCCCAGACCTTGCCCGCTTTAATTTTTTCCGCCTTATTTCACTTGTATGGTTGTAGTATTCGTTTTAGTTGGTCATATTACCCTTGTGGCCCTGTGTGACCTTGATTATGCCTCTGGACAATAGATGGTGGATTATTTGGGAATGTCCGTGAGTCGCAGACATTGATATCTCGATTATTGAGCTGGTTATGTATGTTATAGAGCGATTGGAGATTCTGCAGGGCCGATAGGTTGATTTGTGAGCCATTGGGCTACTGATTGTGTTTGGCACGTCATTATTATGCATATAAAGTAGGTCAGATTTTAAGATTCTAAGTTGGTATTTGAGTTATTTAAAATAGTGAAGTATATTAAGTTAAAATTTTGAACTAGTGACTTAAAATAGTGAAGTGTAGTTAGATATTAGTTGAAATTTTGAACTAGAGACTTAAAATAGTGAAGTGTATTAAGTTAAAATTTTGAAGTAGTGACTTAAAATAGTAAAGTGTATTAAGTTAAAATTTTGAACTAATGATTTAAATTGTGAAGTGTAGTAATAAGTTGAAATTGTGAACTAGTGACTTAAAATTGTGAAATGTAGTTAGTTGTTAGTTGAAATTTTGAACTAGTGACTTAAAAGAGTGAAGTGTATTAAGTTAAAATTTTGAACTAGTGACTTAAAAGAGTGAAGTGTATTAAGTTAAAATTTTGAACTAGTGACTTAAATTAGTAAAGTGTATTAGGTTAAAATTTTGAAATAGTGATTTAAATTGTGAAGTGTAGTAATAAGTTGAAATTATGAACTAGTGATTTAAATTTGTGAAATGTAGTTAGTTGTTAGTTGAAATTTTGAACTAGTGACTTAAAATAGTGAAGTGTATTAAGTTAAAATTTTGAACTAATGACTTAAATTAGTAAAGTGTATTAAGTTAAAATTTTGAAATAGTGATTTAAATTGTGAAGTGTAGTAATAAGTTGAAATTTTGAACTAGTGACTTAAAATTGTGAAGTGTAGTTAGTTGTTAGTTGAAATTTTGAGCTAGTGACTGAAAATAGTAAAGTGTATTAAGTTATTTTTTTTAACTAGTGACTTAAAATAGTAAAGTGTATTAAGTTAAAATTTTGAACTAGTGACTTAAAATAAGTAAAGTGTAGTTAGTTGTTAGTTGAAATTGTGAACTAGTGACCTAAAATTGTGAAGTGTAGTAAGTTAAAATTTTGAACTAGTGACTTAAAATTGAGAAGTGTAGTAAGTTGAAATTGTGAACTAGTGACTTAAAATAGTGAAGTTTAGTTAGTTCAAATTGTGAACTAGTGACTTAACATTGTGAAGTGTACTAAGTTGAAATTGTAAACTAGTGACTTAAAATAAGTAAAGTGTAGTTAGTTGTTAGTTGAAATTGTGAACTAGTGACTTAAAATTGTGAAGTGTACTAAGTTGAAATTGTGAACTAGTGACTTAAAATTGTGAAGTGTAGTAAGTTAAAATTTTGAATACACTAGTGACTTAAAATTGTGAAGTGTAGTAAGTTGAAATTATGAACTAGTGACTTAAAATTGTGAAGTTTAGTTAGTTGAAATTGTGAACTAGTGACTTAAAATTGTGAAGTGTAGTAAGTTGAAATTGTGAACTAGTGACTTAAAATTGTGTAGAAAGTTAAAATTTTGAACGAGTGACTTAAAATTGTGAAGTGTAGTAAGTTAAAATTTTGAACTAGTGACTTAAAATAAGTAAAGTGTAGTTAGTTGTTAGTTGAAATTGTGAACTAGTCACTTAAAATAGTGAAGTTTAGTTAGTTGAAATTGTGAACTAGTGACTTAAAATTGTGAAGTGTAGTGAGTTGAAATTGTGAACTAGTGACTTAAAATAAGTAAAGTGTAGTTAGTTGTTAGTTGAAATTTTGAACTAGTGACTTAAAATTGTGAAGTGTAGTAAGTTAAAATTTTGAACTAGTGACTTAAAATTGTGAAGTGTAGTAAGTTGAAATTGTGAACTAGTGACTTAAAATCGTGAAGTTTAGTTAGTTGAAATTGTGAACTAGTGACTTAAAATTGTGAAGTGTATTAAGTTAAAATTTTGAACTAGTGACTTAAAATAAGTAAAGTGTAGTTAGTTGTTAGTTGAAATTGTGAACTAATGACGTAAAATTGTGAAGTGTAGTAAGTTAAAATTTTGAATTAGTGACTTAAAATTGTGAAGTGTAGTAAGTTAAAATTGTGAACTAGTGACTTAAAATTGTGAAGTGTAGTAAGTTGAAATTGTGAACTAGTGACTTAAAATAACTTAAAATTGTGAAGTGTATTAAGTTAAAATTTTGAACTAGTGACTTAAAATTGTGAAGTGTAGTAAGTTGATATTGTGAACTAGTGACTTAAAATAGTGAAGTTTAGTTAGTTGAAATTGTGAACTAATGACTTAAAATTGTGAAGTGTATTAAGTTAGAATTTTGAACTAGTGACTTAAAATAAGTAAAGTGTAGTTAGTTGTTAGTTGAAATTGTGAACTAGTGACTTAAAATTATGAAGTGTAGTAAGTTAAAATTGTGAACTAGTGACTTAAAATAAGTAAAGTGTAGCTAGTTGTTAGTTGAAATTGTGAACTAGTGACTTAAAATAGTGAAGTATATTAAGTTATAGTTGTGAACTAGTAACTAAAAATTGTGAATGATATACTTAAAATAGTGAAGTATAGTGAATTGAAATTAATATTGCCCTTGTTTGTGTAGATGGAACCTGATCGTATTTGGATGTATGAACGATGTAATCCTGGTATAATGGGTGTGAGGGAGGAATTTGCGGATGGTGTCACTAAATTTATAAATCATGCAAAGATACTTCCTTGCTTTTTAAATTATGGAATATTTCTGTGTCCTTGTGTTGATTGTGATTGTAAGAGCTATGAAATAGAACTGGTTGTTATGAGTCATCTTTATAGAGTTGGGTTTTACTTCAGAGTATACAGTTTGGACTAGTCATGGTGAAGTTGGCAATATAATTAATAACTTTGTTGCTGGTGAAAGCAGTTGGTATGCGGAACCTAATAATGATCAAGATTATAGGATGTCAGAAATGGTTCAGGATACTTTTGGAATGCATTCCAATCATGATTTTGGGGAAAATGTAGAAGAAGCTCCTAGTGAAGAAGAAAATAGTTTTTATGAACAATTTTATGATGCTAGTTGTCCTTTCTATGAAGGGAGTTCACATTCTCAACTGTCTGTTGCAGTTAGATATTTAAGTATCAAATCTGATTGGAATGTTCCTCAAGGAGCAATGGACTATATGGCATACCTTGTTAAGGAATTAGTTTACCCCGATCTAGAGGTTCCTGATTCTTACTATAAGGCAAAGAGATTGGTGTCTAAGTTAGGACTCTCCTTGATCAGAATTGATTGTTGTGAAAATGGTTGCATGTTATACTTTAAAGAGGATGTCGATCTAGAGTTTTGTAAGTTCTGTGAACACCCTCGTTATAAGAGTGGTACTAGTGAAAATAAAATTGCTATTAAGGAGATGCATTATTTACCTCTTATACCAAGGTTGAAGAGGTTGTATGCATCAAATATCTATGCTCCCCATATGAGATGGCACCATAAAAATAGAAGACCACCTGGTGTAATGTGTCATCCATCTGATGGAGAGGCTTGGAAGAATTTTGATAGAAAGTATCCAAATTTTGTAGCTGAACCACGAAATATTAGTTTGAGTTTGTGTGTGGATGGTTTCAACCCTTTTTCTGTTGGAGCTGCATCATATTCATATTGGCCTGTGTTTATTACACCGTATAATCTTCCACCTGAGATGTGTATGACAAGTCCATATATATTTTTGAATTGTGTTGTTCCTGGCCCGCGTAATCTAAAAAGTCAGATTGATGTGTATTTACAACCTTTGATTGATGAATTAAAACTGTTGTGGTATGAGGGAGTTCAAACCTGGGATATTTCACTTAAACAAAATTTTAATTTGCGTGCTTCTTCAATGTGGACTATTAATGATTTTCCTGCTTATGGAATATCGTCTGGGTGGATGACAACTCGAAAGTTAGCTTGTCTACTGCATGGAAAACACTAAATCCTTCCGATTAAAACATGGTCAAAAAACTTCATGGTTTGATTGTCATCGTAGATTCTTTCCAGATAATCATGAGTTTAGAAGAATGAAGTATGCATTTACAAAGAATAAAACAGAATGGGATGGTCCACCTTGAACATTAACTGGCCATGATATTTGGGAGAGGGTTAAATATTTGCCAAAGGTTACCGAGGAAAAACTGTACAAATTTCATAGATATGGTGTTTCACATAATTGGACAAAGCAAAGCATATTCTTGGATTTACCATATTGGAAGGATAATCTACTTAGGCATAATCTTAATGTCATGCATATTGAAAAAAATTATTTTGATAACTTGTTCAACATTGTGATTGATGTGAATGAAAAGACGAAGGATAATATTAAGGCTAGACTTGACTTACCAATTTACTGTAGACCGCCAGAGCTACATTTGAAAAAGTCTGTCAATAACAATGTCTTTAAGACCAAGGCCAATTATACATTCACATTGGAACAAAAGTAGAAAATATATGAGTGGGTAGAAAGTTTGAAGATGCCAGATGGATATGCCTCTAATTTAGGAAAGAGGGTTGACATGGAGCATGGAATCTTACATGGGATGAAAAGTGTAATGGCCCTTCTGGTCATTTACACATGTTCACCTTTCTGGGATCGGTAGTTTGGTGCCCGAGCTGTTTGTTTGGTTTTTTTGTCCATTCTTGATTTTAGAGCTTTTAACTTTGGAAATTGTTGACTTCAGTCAACAATCTTGGTGAACGTGCTCAAAATCAAATTTCGACAGTTCTGTACAACCAACTAAATCTATACTTCTTCATTACTCGTACAGGCTTGACTTAAGTTGTATTGAGGTAATCGTTTTATCTCAATCAAGAATGCGTAGCTCCAGAGCATGGACTTTATTCTAGAGGGACCTTTGATCGGGATCCGAGAGCTTTTCAGCTTAGAATTCTCTCTCATTCTATGTTTTCAAGCCAGTTGGGCTTGTTGGGTTGACTTTGGTCAACATTCGGAGAGGACGGGCTCGGATAGAAATTCTGTCAGCACCGTTAGCTCCGTAATGTTGAGTTTGTGTTAGTTAGTTGGTTGGTTTGGGTATCGGATGAGCCACACTTATTTTGGGTGTTTGGTTGGCATAGCTAGTGTTGACTTGGGTTGACATTCTTCTGAAATGACCTTGTATGGAAGTTTCATTAATTCCATTGAGTCCGGAACGTCGTTTTCACTCTACTAGACCTATTGGTTTTTAAGTATCGGGTTCCGATTGTGTCCAGAATGCCCCGTAGAAATTTTTGGATGTTGCTGGTTTTTCTGCTTCTGGTGGCAGGGAGCGCGATCGCGCTCCCTTAGCGTGATTGTGCTGGTCTGTGTTTTTCCCTTCAGCGTGATCGCAATCCTGTAGCACGATAGCGCTGGTCTGTGATGTTTCTTTCAGCACGATCGCGCTCCTTTAGCGCGATAGCGCTGACCAGCGACCAACAACTATAAAATTCTTTGGCCTTCATTTTTCCAGTATTGTTCCTCATATTTTTCCAACTCTAAAACACAAATTCTCTCTACTAAATTGCTCCAAATTAGTTCTAAACCTTGGGGAATCATTTGTTCGTTGATTATCCGTAGTTCTTCGATTCTTAGTAAGCTTCTTCCCCAACTTACTTCTTTTCTTTTCTCAAAATCCACCATTGTTGCTCTTACCCAAAGCTTGGATTTTTATGGTGGATTCTGCCTCCTAAGCTCATATATGATCGTGGGTGTGAATAATTCTTCATCTTGGCCTAAATTCCATCTTTGTGGTAAGTAATTCTTTCCTAATTCTCGATTTTTCATTCTTGAAATTCTATCTTTTATCTACATCTTGAGTGGGCTATTTTGGAGCCCATTTCATGTCCGTTTCTGCTCAAATTTTGAGCAAGTGCTCCCGGGATGGTAAGAAACACGTGTATTTTTCGTTTTTCGTTTTGGGTTACAAGGCCCATAAGCCCGTTTGTGACCTAGATTTTAACCCAGTTATGTTTATGGCATTATGGGTATCGTTAGTCTTGTTTTGACATATAGATTATTGTATTGAGAGTGGTTTCGCGAATTGGAGCTTCCCGGAGTAGTTCAAGCCTGGACGATGTCTTCCCCGCAGCTATTTGTCGGATGACAGGTAGGTTATGGTTTCCCCTATCTAGACTCTGCCTATATAGACTATAACTGCTCTAATTAGTATCCTTAGGCTGGTTGTTATAGGTTGGTACCCCATACCTTGTCCACCTTTCTATCTGTTTATTTCATACTTTATTTGTAGTATTCGTATAGTATTGTATTTTACCCTTGTGGTCCTGTGTGACCTTGTTTTGACTCTGGAATATAGACGCTGGGTTACATGGGAATGTTCGCGAGTCCCGGACATAGAGATATCCTTTTAGGCTGGTTATGTCTGCTGAGAAGCTGTTGGTCCTGTGCAGGGCCGATAGGAAATGTTTGTGAGCCATTTTGGGCTACTCTATTGTTGCGAGCATATCATACATGAAAAGGTTTTCCCTGCATGTTTTACCACTGATTTGGCTTCGGTCCTACTATAAATGATTTTGCTAAACCTTGCATGGCCCTGAGGGCCCATTTTTAGTAATGTGACTTCGAAAGGGTTTTGAAACTGGCTTTTATAAAACCTCTCAGAGTAGAGAAGATACTATGATGATTTTATTATTGGTTTTCATCCTGATATTAGGCTCGGCTGGACTGTAGTGCTAGACATCATTTTCTATGAATTTAGACCCGGATATGAGCCGGGCACCCTATTTAGGGGCTTGATACTTGATTTTGTTTTAGACCCGGATACACTTCGGGAACCCTGTACACTTCGGGCATGTACTATGAGGTTTCGATTATTGAGTTACACTTGAGGTTTGCGGTTTTGTATGTGGTCGAGGGGTAGACCTCCATGTACCCTTGTCATTCCTTGGCCACAGGCTACGGGCCGACGCAGCGTACCAGGAGGGGGGTGTACGGTGTAGGAGAGGTACACGGGAAATGGCCTCCTATGGATCCTGCCTCTATTAGGCCTTATAGGTACTGGAGGGGGTGCATACGGGTACTATTACATCAGATTCATCATCATCATGCATTTTTCATGATTTCACCCTTGTTTGTTGTGTGTTTAGTGTATGCTCTAATTGTATGGGCGGCCGTAGGGTTTGTTTTCACTTGATGGCATTCCTCGATTGTATGGGCGGCCGTTAGGACTGTAGGTAAAGTTTTACTTTTGTCATTTTATAGAGCTTGTCGTTGTCCTGGGTTCTGGGTGGATTGGTAAGTTCTAGCCTATTGAGGCTATGAGTTTGGGCTTGAGTATTGCGGGGCTGGGGAGTCCTATATCTTTGAGGCATTATTGTGTGGCCTTCGAGTGGCTTGTGGGGTTTCAATTCCTATTTTATCCTGGTCTGAGTAGAAGTTTGGATGCTCTTGGGTTAGTTATTCCATCTTAGGCTTGACTTGTGAGTGGTTTACAAATATTTTACCTTGGTTTGATATCTTAGTCTTGTTTCTGTTAGTATGTGATTTCTAGTTCGATCTGTTGGTTTGATTTCCTTCTTTCCCGTTATTTGAGGTTACCGGTATACCGCCTATCTCTTTATATTCTCTTTATATATATTGTTGTTGCAAGGATCCAGGTGCATCCTTTTTTCCTTTTTCCACCTGTGTTTCTGTGTATGTATATCGTCTGTGCTACCATGTTTTACTTGTAACCTTTGGTTGATTACTCATGTGCTAGTTTACTTGTGCTTCTTCCTTGCTTTCTGTGACTATCTTCTTGTATTCTGCTAGTTATGGCTTTTATATTTTATATGCGCTCAGTCAGTCGATGATGCCTACTGAGTACCCGTTGTCTTGGTGCTCATACTACACTTCTATACTTTTTGGTACAGACATTAGTTGAGCTTTCTCCGTGGATCGCGTTGGAGACTCGTGCAACTTTTAGACATTCGAGACTAGGGTGAGTGCCTACCGGTCAGGGCTTATCTATATCTCATCTTATATACTGATACTCCTTGTACTTTTGGAGATAGATTTGTATTGTATCTTTTTTTTACTTCTGGCGCTTGTATTCTATTAGAAGCTTTTGTACTGTCGATACCAAGTATTGGGGTTGGTGTAGTTTTGTTTATGTATATATTCGGGTTTTGCTTTCGCTTTGTCTACTTTTACATTCTGCTTTCGCTTATTTCAGCTTCTTGTGCGTTTTGATTAGGTAGTAGCCCATTACTAACCGTTCTAAGCTACGGGAATAGGTTAGCCTATTGGGGGTTGTAGGTGCCATCATGACCTGAGAAATTGAGTCGTGACAAAAAGTCATGACTGTCACGTTTTCATGGAATAACTAATTCCAATTACTTTTAGTTGATTGCCTGAAAAAATATGGAAACTCATAATAGAGATTAGTTTGTTCTGCAAAGAACTGTGTTCTAGCACTTTGAGAGTAGAAAATCTGATTCTGATGGCCAAAAATATTGTTGTTATCACCAATAAGTTGGAGAAGATTCTTCCACCTGGATTCTTCGATGTGATGGAACATCTTCCCATTCACCTTGTTGATGAAGCCTTATTGGGAGGTCTAGTTCAAACTAGGTGGATGTATCCTTTTGAGCGGTAAGCAATGATAATATACTAACGTATAACTATTTTTTATAAATTACATGGATAACATTTAATTTTGCAGAACCATTGGCAAAAGTAAAGAAGGTGTCAAGAACAAAAATAGGGTGGAAGGTTCTATCGTTGAAGCATTCCTTGCTAGAGAAACAACCCACTTTTGTTCTTACTACTTTGATGATCAAGTGTCATGTTTGAGAAACATACCAAATCTACATCAAGACACTCATAATAACCCTGCTCTAGATCAATTATCAATATTCAATCAACCAGGTAAGCGTGCAAAAAAGCTTAAACATCGCTTGCTTACCGAAAGGGAGAAAAATGATGACGCGTTACATATCTTACTGAATTGCCCGGAAGTTCAACCCTTTTTAGAGTAAGAAAATTGAATACTTACACAACATATTCAATTGTGATTATCTTAAGGAAACTAATGCCTCATTGTGGATGAACAGTTTTTTGTGAGCGAATTTGGCCAAGATCAAGTGAATCCATTATTTACATTATGGTATAGTAAATGGGTAAGTGCTATTATAATCACATAATAAAGTTAAAATCTTCACTCATCCTTTAAGTAACACTGTATTTAACTTACAAACTATATATAGGTGCACCATTCGCCACATGCATCCACATACTCTCAATGTTAAAGGATATCTCTTATGGACCGATTGAAGTTCATACAATGACTCAGTATTCTATAAATGGGTTTAAATTTGCCATCGAGGAATACTCAAAGCATCAAAAAACTAACAATAGTGGTGTTTGGGTTAAAGGTGATGATGGAAACCAAAATGATAGTGTTGATTATTTTGGTGTCCTACAAGAGATTCTAGAGTTAGAGTATTCTGGTTGGCCTGTAAAAAGAATAGTACTTTTTTGATGCAAGTGGATAAGTCTAGATTGAAGTTAAGAACTTAAGAAATATAACATCATTGAAGTTAAACACACTAGATTGTTGAGGGCTCATGATCCTTTTATTATTGCCCAAAATGATAAACAAGTGTACTATGCTCCTTATTCATTGCGTACAGATAAGTCTAATTGGTGAGTTGTTATCAAAACTAAGCCTATAGGGTGTGTGGATGTTGAGAATGTGTTGGATGTTGCATATCAGAACGAAATAGAGAATGTTCACCAAGTTGTGGATGCTGACTTAGAAGATAATTTGGAGTATCATGAATACATTTTAGAAGAAGTTTGTCCAAAAGAGATACAAATGTTAGCAAATATGGATGATGAGCAACCAACAGAAGAAGAGGCTGAATGGATAGACGATGAGGAAACTTCCGAAGAGTATGAATGGATAGACGATGAGGAAACTTCAGAAGAAGAGGATTAACAATATAATTAGTTTGTTGCATGTGTTCTTTATTTTTAATTATTGATGTTTGTATACTTTGTATTATTGTCTTAATTAATATTCATTACTACTATTTTTAGAAGCAAAGTGACTAATGTAATGAATATTTCCTCGTATTTCTTTTGTATAAATGATTATCTATATATATATATCTTCACATATTATATTTTGCCTTTTAATTAATGTAGATGGTAAGTGATCAGGAAAATGGAAAGAAATTAAAGGTCAAAAAGACCAAAAGTAAAAGGAACCCTCCTAATCCTAGAAGTCCCACAGGAGTTCACATTCATGAGTCCCAGTCTATCCCACATAGGGCCCCACTTTCATATAGTAGGTCGTCTCAGCAGCCACAGAGTGTTCCTACACAAGTGGGTCCATTTCATCCACTTGATCCCTCTATTCAGACTCGATCAGCCCCCATCGTGGCACCTACGCAGGGCTACACTACCCTCGATGGTCATTATACACATATAGGTCCATCGTCTGTCATACCATAAGCTAGCAGTAGTAGGTCAGCTAGTACTACTGGATCAGTTGGGCTCTCCACTCTTCGTCTTTGAGACGAAAGCCCTACGCATGCTGTCACGACCCAATTTCTTGGTCATGATGGCACCTACACCCCCCCAGTAGGCGAACCAATTCCCGTAGCCCAGGACAGTTAGTAATGGGCTACTATCTAACAAATAAGAGAACAGACGAGAGACAGATAAAAGCGATATAAATATTACATATGCGGAAACTAAACCAAACCCCAAGACCTGGTATCATAGTATAGAGCCAAACTACATACATGGAGTGCAAATAATCCAAAACTATATATACAGATGTCTCTGAATGGTAATAGAGTACATGAAGCAAAAGATAAACTAAAGCTAAGCTCCGATCGCCAAGAGCTCACCCTTAGTCTGAAGTAGTCCCCAACAGATCTCCAAGCACGAATCACAACGATCTAACGGCGATGGCCCACGCTAGGATCTGCACCCAAAGATGCAGGGGGGTAGGGGTGAGCACCAAATGCGAAGCATAAGGTACCCAGTAGGTATCATAGGCCAACTGGGTACATATAAGATAAAAGCATAGTAACAGACAGAATAGAAGCAAGCAGTCACAGAAATCAATGAAAGGTACACAGGAACTAGCCTAGAGGGAAACCAACAGAACCACATGTGAGGCCAGTAAGCAGAATATACACACCATAGGCACAGGTGAAAGTAAGAAATAACGCACCTGGGGTCCTTGCAATAACAGTGTATAAATAATAAGTTTACGAAATGGACGGTATACCGGTAACCTCAATTGTAAGAAGAGGGAAAGAGTAATGATAGACATGCTCAGGGACATGAATCAACCTCAACTAATCATAGCAATCTCAAATCCAGAAACTAACAGTCTAGCAGTAACCAATTTCATACTTAACCGTAGCAGGGAACAATTCTGTAAGTAAATAGCAAAAGTCTACCTACAGTCCCCCGGCCGCCCATACAACCGAGGAACACAAACAAATGAAAACAAACCCTCCGGCATCCCATACTACCGGAGCGTATAATCAACAAACAACAAACAAGGGTGGAGCCTCAAACGATGAATGATATGATGCATGAAGCTCTCAAGTGAAATGGTATCTCTGTATGTACCTCCTCCGGTGCCGATCCGGCCCAGCAGGTAGGTTCCATGGAAGGACACTGCCCGTATACCCTTACTCCACCATATACCCTTCCTCCGGCACACGCAGCCCATATCCCCTGGCCCGGATGGCATGGTCCATGGAGGTCCCAGACCCCATACTAAAACTCAGTATCAAAACATGTCGTCCGGAAGCCAGTCCGGTATCAAGATAGAGACCCAGTCTCGAATATGCATGCCCAGACCCTGTTCAGGACTAAAGTAGTAGGAAAATATCTCAAAAACCCCTCCAAGGGTGCCCGGGAATAACCGGCTCTAAACAGTAGAAAGTCATCTCAGGTGCTCGGTCCGACCGAGGCTAAAATCATCTCAAGTGGCAAGAAAACTCAACTAGCACCCCGGCCCTGCCGAGTCTAGCGTTAATCATAAAAATGGTGATTTAAAACATAATTTTACTTCATTTTATCCAGGAATATTCACAAGTTAAATCAAACCATTTCCAAATTATTTCCATCAAAAATGGCCCCCCCGGGCCATGCAAGGTTTAGAAAATAGTGTCGGTAGGCCCGAAGCCAAAACCATAGTAAAACATGTATAAAACCTCTTTATATGCATGAAAATGGTATGATCAAACACAATAGCTGCCCAGCAGCTCACAATCAACCTATCGACCCTGCACAGGCCCACAGCTACTCAGCAAGCATAACCAGCCTAGAAGGATAATTCTATGCCCGGGACTCGCGGACATTCCCAAAATCCCACCTTATATGTTCCAGTGTCAACAAGGCCTCACAGGACCACAAGGGTAAATAAAATATATCGGCAAATACTACAAGCAACGGAGGGTAGGCGGACATGAATAAAGTGGTCGAGGTCTGTGGTACCAACCTAATAAACCAACCCAAGGATGCCCATTAATACAATTTTATCCTATATATGTGGAGTCTAGGGAAAATATACCGTAACCTACCTGTCGTCCGATGACAAGCTGCTAAGATGATGTCCAAGCTCGAACCACTCCGAGAAAATCCAAAACTAAATCAGAATCAGATTTGGGCTTGAATAACTTGACGTAGATAATTGATTTTCTTTTCGGTGATCCAATAAATTATCAAGATCTTGCTTATTGGATTCAACTTTTAATGTGACAAGTGAATGATGCACTGTGGCAGTTTTGCACGAAAATTATGCTCCAACGAAGTATTATGAAAGTTTGGCAGCAATTCACATTGAAATTGGTTCAAATTATTTAAGTGATTAGGCACACTTGGCAGACTACCTTGTATGAGATATTGTGTGTCCCTCCCCTCCACTTCCACGTGGAAGTGGGGTTGTTTAACACATCTTCACCCACCCCGTTATATAAATATTTGGGTATTGCATAAATTCGTGGTATAATAAATATAACTTTTTAAATATACCATAATTCATAGAAAATTATTTCAAATAAAACCTACTATGTTATAATAATAATTTTTGACATAACTAAATTTACTATCTCCGTTAAAATATTACAATGTATAAAAACCTTATAAAATAAATACATATACAATTATATCGTAACAAATTTTTTTTCATAAACCTTTAAAATATTTTTTAAAAGGTAATAATAATGTAACTTTTTACCAAATTCAACTTTCAAATAAAATATTTTCAAATGCACGCGATATTAATAAAATTCTTAAATTTAAGTTCGCAACTCACCATCGCACGATTTTGATACTCAAGAACTCTCTCGGAATCCTCCCTTATGTTTTCTCACTGTTTCGGAACAGAAATGGTGTTTTAAAACGTGAAGTTGAGGCTTAAATCGAGTTTGACCCGACCCGGTTCGCGACCCGGTTCGCAACCCGTTTTCTGCCAGATAGTCCGCGGTAAAACAGTCATAACTTTTTACTCCAAGATCATTTGGACGTGAGATTTTGTGCGTAGGAAACTAGACTCGTAGACCTTCGATTTGGTATTTCATGGGACTTCTAACTCTTTATATATTGAGAGAAAAGCCCTGAGACATTTTACCCAAAGTTCAGAAAATTTATTAAAGAACTTACGATAACTTTTGCCGATTTGCTTGACTTCAAAACTTATAATGCGACCAAACAAATGGGCCTGACACCGAAATACCGGTCCTGACGAGCCTTAAGTGACTTGGGTCCGCTACAACAAGCTCTATCGGTTCAAGGAAAACGTATACGTGGAAATAACCGGAAGGGTCATTACATATGCGAGTACTCCCCCAACAGGATACTCAGGTGTACAGAGACCTCAACCATGCGATAAAGACGATGCTCAGAGAGTCTTCATCGAGCCTGAAGAAGACAAGTATGATTTTATCAACTATATATAATAATTAACTTTCTATATGTTAAATTTTTTAAGTTTTTATTTAACATCTTAAATGTTTGATCATGTAATGTAGGTACAATCCAGATAACAGAATTACAAAGATCATCTTCAAATGCATCTCCTGATACTACAAAGGTGTCTAGCCGTGTTGGGGCATGGTACCAAAATATGTCCAAGTGCAAATGTTTAATGAATTTTGTGTAAAAACTTTATTAATTAACACACTTTACATTTAAAGATTGAATCTTATTAATGAATTTTTGTTGTAGAAATATTTCTGGTGGGATCCTGAGAATGACCAACGTATCTCTGATAATTTTTATCCCAGAATCGCTAGTAGACTACATGGCTTGCTTTATGATGCTCGGACGAAGATTAAAAAGCCTAAATGGGTGCTGGCACCTCTTTGGAGTGGCTTATCAAATTACTGGCTAACTGATCCGACATTTCTGAAGAGGAGCGAGCTTGGGAAGAAAGTCAGAGCGTCTAAGAAGGGAGGTTGTTTACATACTGGTGGAGCTATTAGCCGGGTTGCTAGCCGAAGGATAATGGTACGTATTTTTTCATAATTCAATAGTTCTTTTTTCTTTGTTTTTTTTAGAATTTCTTATTTTTATATATTGATGATTTTATTATATGCGGGAAAAAAAGTTGGGTAGAGCGCTAACTCAGGAGGAGTATTTTAAGCACTTCTACATAAAGAAGAATAAGAAGAACCAAACAGATGAAGATTGTTGGGTTGAGGAACGTGCAAAAGAGACACATGTTAGAACTTCATTCAAACTTACAATTTTTTTTAACAATTAACGTTATTTACTTGCATCTTTTCATATTAAGTTTTAATAGTTTGATAATTTTTCATTATTAATTACTTGCCTCAATTTAAATATAGGATAAGTATTTGCAAAAGGTTGATGAATACAGAGTACTCGACCTCCTGAAAGGGAGGACACCCCACTTTCACAAGAAGAAGTTGAGCAGCTTTGGAAAGAGTGTGCAGGTGACCCGGTTAGAGGTTTAGTCTACGGTTTCCCTAGAAAGGTCTCCGACAAACCAAAGTCTTATTTGCACTGTGGATCCTCCTCCTCTCGGATAGATGATAGACATGAAATGCGGGCTACGATAGCTGCTATGAGTAAAGAGCTTGTTGTTAATGCCGAGAGGGAGAGGTTGAGGGATGTTGCTGTTGTCAAGAAGGATGCTGCTATTGTCGAGAGGGATAGGTTGAGGGACGAGAAGTTGCAGTCGCTTCAGTCCCAGCTAGATCGACTCTTACAATTTGGGATTCTTATCCCTCCATGTCCCGGAGATGCACGAAGACGTGCGGCAGGTCGAGGTCCACTTGATGAGTCCACAGAGGATGAGGAGGAGGACGATGAGGAGTGATTAGACTTATTTATATTTAGATATGTTTATGTATGGACACTTCTTTATGTTTATCTTTAGACGTATTTTGATGGTGTTCTGATCATATTTTAGATTGATTCGAATGGATTTTACTTTGATTTGAAATTGTGTAGCGTAAATATCATTATGATGTGTTGGCAGCTCTTTGAGCTGCTTTGGGTTGATGTTTTTGTGGATTTTGAGAAGGTGGAATTAAGAAATGTAGCTGTATGTTGCTATTTTTTTTCCAGAAAACCGACCATGAGAGGTCGGTATGTTATGATAAAATTACCAGAAAAACCGACCACTTGTGGGCGGTTTTGGTAAAATTACCAGAAAAACCGTCCACAAATGGTCATTTTTTTTAATAGTTATTTTTATAAATTTTATTAAAACCGACCAAAGTTGGTCGGTTTTAATAATTTTTTTTAATTAATATTATTAAAACCGTCCACATTTGGTCAGTTTTTTAAATTTTCTTTATTAATAAATTTTAATAAAATCGACCAAATGTGGATGATTTTTTCAATTTTCTTTTTAAATTAATTTTAATAAAATCATCCACATTTGATTGGTTTTTTCATTTTTTTAAAATAAATTTTAATAAAACTGACCAAATGTGGATGATTTTTTCAATTTTCTTGTTTAATTAATTTTAATAAAATCGTCCACATGTAGACGGTTTTATTAATATTAATTAAAAAAGAAAATTGAATAAACCACCCACCTTTAGTCGGTTTTTTCAATTTTTTTTATTTAATTTTAAAGAAACAGTCCAGATGTGGACGGTTTTATCAAAATTAATTAAAAAAGAAAATTGCAAAAACCGACCAAATGTGGACGCTTTTTTTAATTTTCTTTTTTGTAATAAATTATCAAATTGATTTATTAGAAAATAAATTAAATACTCTATTTATATTATAAAAATAAAATTTTAATAAACTGCCAATGTTGGTCAGAATTTTTTTAAAAAAAATTTGCCTATTTTTTAAAAATCGTCCAAATGTGGTCGATAAAGAAAATCAGAAACCGACCACATTTGGACGGTTTTAATTACCTACCACCATATTACCGTCCAAAAAAATTTGGACAGTTTTTGGTCGGTTTTTCAGGATTACCCACCACTTTTGGTCGGTTTTTCAGGATTACCCACCACTTTTGGTCGATTTTTGGTGGTGGGTAATCCTGAATTTTTTTTAGTGTTGGCATGCTTCCTGAAAATGATTGAAGATTGAGGTACAATCGTCGAGCCGCGACGTAAAATCAAGCGCTTTTTGGGAGGCAACCCAAGTGTTTTTACTTTTTATTTTTGTTACTTTTTGTTGTTTTTGTCTTGTTTTAGGAATGCATGGAGGTGGAAAAATGATTAAGTGAAGGAAAGGGCAGGATGGCACGTGCGAAAGGCTATGCAGTTTGCACATCCCATTGTGTGGCCGCATGTGGCACCGTACACCCAAACCAGTGGACTAGGAAGAAAAAGAAAAGTTGGAGGTGACCCGCGATGGGTGATGCAAATCGTACCTCCCATTATGCATATCGCACCTCATTCACACATGGTAATAGTAAGTTGGGTAAAATTGGGCTCAAAGTTGGCACATGTAAAGTGACATGAATAGTTCATATTTGCATGTGCGAATCGCACGTCGCGGCGCACTCAGGCATGATTTTAAGTTTTTGTTGAACTACCCATTAAACGACCCGCGACCTTTCTTCTTTTCTCTCCTATAAACTATCACCCTCCACCTCTTTTCTCCCATAACTTACACAAAACCTCTATAACTCTCTCTCAAAACTATCCCAATCTCCTAACTTTTCCCAAAAATCTTCTCCCCTCTCACCCGAAATCCGTCACCACCAGTTGCCACCGCCTCTTTTTCTGGTCAAAATATGGGTCACCATTGTTGGCACTCCAAGACTTCAATTTTTGTTTTTTCTCCCTCTTCTCTATTTGTAGTAAGTTCCCCAATGTTAAATCCACATTTTTATGTAGATTGGGAACACTTATTGTGAAGAATGTTAATTTAATCTTTCATGTTTGTTATGTGTGAGATCCAAATTTTGGGACCCTAATTTTGGGGTATATTGTTGATTTTGCTTGTGATAAACTTGGTAGATCTGGTTTTTGTGATAATGCATGTATTTTGTGTTAGTTTTTAGCCTTCCAATTCGTGTTTTGGGTGAAGTCTTAGTAACCACTTGATTTGATGTATGGTTTGGCTCTATGATAGATTGGGTGACATCATTCTTAAGGCAAAAGTTGTCATCTTTGCAAGGTTTTTGTTGAATCATGTTGATTGGGTTAAAATTGTTATTACCACCGCGCATGTGTGTTGTTTCAATTGAATATGATTATTCGGTGAGCGATTTGGTTTAGAGGAGTGAATTATTGTGTGAATGAATGTGCCTATGTGCTTATCATGAAGGCTTGATTGTCATGCCCCAAGCCTAGATAGGGTGGATAAGAACCATATGAGTACATGCTATACAAATGATCTATACTAAATGAAAGAATCACTATTTCTAAAACAATAGTGAAGAACTATACACAAAAATATATTGGCCAACTAGACATACAACTACAATAGACAACTGAAAATATAATCACATACGATAACTTTATGCTGTCTACAGAGCCTCTAACAGAATCTTTAACTATACAATGGCCGATAGTTGGGACAAGGCCCCAACTTACCTAAACTATAACTATAAATATGATTAAGGAGTACTAGACATCTACTAGCTCCAAATAAGAGAAGAGCTCACCCGTTGTTTGGCTGAATACGGAACGAGTTCCTAATATAGAAGTCTGCTAACTGGTATACATGATCCTATGTATACAAAAATGTAGCATCCCCCAAATATGGGGACGTCAGTACATATACACATGTACTGGTATGTAAAGCAGACAGAATAACAAGTAGACATGAGGATGCTCAATGAATCAAGTAACAAAATGAGCAACTATAGACGACTGAATATTAGGAACTCTCATCTAGAAGTATATCTTATGAGCGTACAAGTGATAGATACATAATATAAACCTTTAACATATTCATGTGCCTTATTACCTTATCATATAACATTTTATGAGTTATTCACCATTATGAAGTGCCTAGTAATTTTCCTAGTTGATGTCCTGTTGCTACTTTTAATATAACTAATTGTATGATGGCCTATCAAAGGTGAACTATGGCAAGTGTAAGGCATGAGTTGCACAAATGCTCATAACTATGATTTTATACACATAACTATAATCGTGGTCAAATACAAGGTGCGCCCCCCATGGACTCGCTATAAGGGTCTGTCCGCAGGCCATATGTGCCATATCTTGGCTCGAGTCAAGGGAACCAGTGCATGACTTTTCAACTGACTCCAAATGCAACTGATGCCACAAGGGGAGGTACGCCACAATATTTGGGCTCACTATAATGGTCTGGTTTCAATCCTATGCACAAAATCACGTCATGTATGTGTATCAAGTAAAACCTATGAATGCCCTTCCGTCGCTATCTTTTATCAAGTAATGCCTTAAAAGGCCTATGACATATAATTTACGATAAAGTTCATTCAAATAATTAATTATTAATACTCATTTAGCAACTAACGTCTTGAAACATTGTATCTACCAATTTAAGCACTATCTCTTTTATTTTATGCTATAACTATGTCTCTGTGTGATCAGTTACACTAATGCAACTATATTATGGTATATTTTTCTTATTTATAACACGTGACAAATATACAATGTGACTTCTAGAGATTTCAAGTAACGACACTCTCATGCAAGACATTATGGATACTTGACTAGGAAGGAGCAATATGAATATTATGATCATAACAAGTTGATGTGTGAAATATGAAAATAAGTAGTTTACAGTGGAAAGAGAGTATAGATAATTGGTTGTGGAAGGCATGTAGGCATGTACTTGACATATACCCATAAAGGCTCTATTTACATGTCAAATTACGTATGTTAAATCTTGAAGGAGAGACACATGTGACTTAATATCGTGTCTTAATGATGAAGGAGATTTTAGCTTTACATACCTTGCTTCGTACACTTGAAAAATTAATAGTAATCATCCCTTCCTCTAGGCATTTAATATAAAATAATGACAAGTAATACAACTACTACAAATAGCCTAGCAATAAGCCTGGGTTACGGAGGTGATATACCAACTGCAAGGTGAGGGACGAGATCATACGACCCCTTAATCCACACTTCCCCTCTTAACAAAAGTAAAGAAACAACATTACTCTACTCTTTTCCACGGTCTCCCGATACTCCTCGGGCTTCTCATCACATAAACAACCTCTAAAACTTCTTTATACAACAAGAAATAATTGAACTCATGTCTTCCGATCACCATCCCATGAGTTCTTATCAAAGCACAAGTAAAATGCCTTTACGAGTTCATGGATGAAGAGGGATAAGGAACCTTACCCCAATTTCAAGCTCCAATTACTCTATGACATTTCAAAATTAGCACTATGCTCCAACGTGATCAAATAAATCTACACCAAGACATTCAATTTACATCAAAACATGCTCAATATCTGGTAACACCCAATATTGTTCACAAGTTTACTAACAAGTCATAAAACTCCCTTTTACTCTATTAATCCTGTAGTTTAAGTCCAATTATTACCCATACATGACAAGTTCAACTCATTGGGATCATTAGAATAATTACCCAAATCATTCTTCAACTCTAATCACTATTCATTGACTTTGTTATAAGACCCACTTCTAGGGTTTATTCTATACCTAAATTAATCCATGAGTTCTATACTAAATCATCTTCTATATACTAAATTAAGTAACACGTTTTAACAATTAGGCTTTAAGACATATAACACCTATAATTATACAAGCAAGTAAGCTATAATATTTATATTATGAACTTACGATAACTTAATCCTATGGGTATCTGGAAGTCACATTCATACCAGCACCAATTCTTGTAATACGACACTACTGGCTGCTGAAGCTATGTAATCATCCCTATAATTTCCTCTAACCCTCATAAAAGTTGTACCCTAACTTGGATCTCTAGTTTACATATATACTTAGTCTAGATTATTCAAATAACATTCTACTATACCTCAAATGTAACAACTATCTTCTTATAAGCAGTTAACTGATACTATATATTCTACTACTCCGATCACGCTGATAAATTTTAACTTATGTCCAACCCTTCGATATTTTTCAAGCCTAACATTTGGTCTTATACTAATACCCTTCTTAACTCCAACAAAAACCATAATAAGAGACATACCTATAAATATATTCTTATAAGTCTATTGAAATACTTATCCCCAAATTTGTTACCATCAAAAGGATTTATATAGGTCATTGTCTAATCGGGGTATTTTAATGCACATAGTTTATAAAAACAATGCTAATGAAATATCTAGGCCTTGTCGGTCAATTAGGTATATCTTTGATTAATATTGGTATGGAACCCTTCCCTAACAGTCTGAGCCGTTATCATAGTCGATTCAACCATATCAATTCTTAACTTATACATTATCTTAAAGCTTCTGGTTATATCACCAAAGAAATACTGAACAACCTTCATAGGCTAAAATCCTATAAGCACTGGAGGGATCATTCGAAAGGCTTTTGTACTTAGAAGTTGAGTGTATTCTTTTGAAATTGTTGTTTCGAGAGTTACCAATTCTCGTCTCCATAGATAACGACCCTTAACTGAACAATAATGTAGGTAATTCCCTCCAGGGTCCTAGTTAGACAAAATAGAGGGGTAACACATGTGCAACTATGACGGTAGAGGGCACGTGAATCTCTGCACTCATTTCTTCCATAAGCAACTGTGACTTAAAAAGGGTCAAACTCAGTGAGCTATCAGGAGCTCAAGTCCAAGTCTCTTGGTGACTGATAATTTAAAGGTTGATTGCCAGAAGCTTCCCTATCTAGCAATGATAGTATTAGCCCTTGTCCTGATATGAGACCCCTTTCAAACTGGTAGAAGTTGTATACAATTGAGCAGAGTATGTTGGAAGTAATTTCTTATGACTTAACTCTTGTTGCATCATCTAGATCATGAAAGAAGTTCAAAATTCCTAAATGCCCAAGCAGAACACCTACTATAAATGTGGTGCACAACACATCTATAAGAGAGGATCTACCAGACATGATTTCGTAGACTCCCTAGGACACTTGAACCTAGAGCTCTTATACCACTTTTGTCACGCCCCAAACCTAGACAGGGTGGACAAGAACCATTTGAGCACATGCTATACAAATGACCAATACTAAATAAAAGAATCACTATTTCTAAAATAATAGTAAAGAACTACACACAAATATATTGTCCAACTGGCCATACAACTGCAATAGACAACTGAAAATATAATCACATACGATAACTTTATGCTGTCTACGGAGCCTCTAACAGAATCCATAACTATACAATGGCCGATAGTCGGGACAAGGCCCTGACTTACCTAAACTATAACTATAAATATTATTCAGGAGTACTAGACATCTACTAGCTCCAAATAAGAGAAGAGCTCACCCGTTGTTTGGCTGAATACGGAGTGAGTGCCTAATATAGAAGTCTGCTAACTGGTATACATGATCATGTGTATACAAAAATGTAGTGCCCCCTAAATTTGGGGACATCAGTACATATACACATATACTGGTATGTAAATCAGACAGAATAACAAGTAGACATGAGGATGCCCAATGAATCAAGTAACAACATGAGAAACTATAGACGACTGAATATTAGGAACTCTCATCTGGAACTATATCTTATGAGCGTACAAGTGATATATACACAGTAGAAACCTGTAACATATGTATGTTCCTTATTACCTTATCATATAACGTTTTATGAGTTATTCACCATTAAGAAGTGCCTACTAATTTGCCTAGGTGATGTCTTGTTACTACTTTTAATATAACTAATCATATGATGGCCTATCAAAGGTTATCTATGGAAAGTGTAAGTCATGTGTTTCCCAAATACTCATGACTATGATTTTATACACATAACTGAAATCGTGGTCAAATACAAGGTGCCCCCCCCCCCCCGTGGGCTCGCTATAAGGGTCTGCCCACAGGCCATATGTGTCATATCTTAGCTCGAGTCAGGGGAACCAGTGCATGAATTTTCAGCTGACTCCAAATGCAAATGATGCCATAAGGGCAGGTACACCACAATGTTCGGGCTCACTATAATGGTATGGTCTTAATCATATGCACAGAATTACATCACGTATGTGTGTCAAGTAAAACCTATGAATACCTTTCCGTCGCTATCTTTTATCAAGTAATGCCTCAAAAGGCCTATGACATATAATTTATGATAAAGGTCATTCAAATAATTATGTATTAATACTCATTTAGCAGCTAACGTCTTTAAACACAGTATTTACCAATTTAAGCACTATCTCTTTTATTTTATGCTATAACTATGTCTCTGTGTGATCAGATACACTAATGCAACTATATTATGGTATATTATTCTTATTTATAACACGTGACAAATATACCATGTGACTTCTATAGATTTCAAGTAACGACACTCTCATGCAAGACATTATGGATACTTGACTAGGAAGGAGCAATATGAATATTATGATCATAACAAGTTGATTTGTGAAATATGAAAATAAGTAGTTTAGAGTGGAAAGAGAGTATAGATAATTGATTGTGGAAGGAATGTAGGCATGTACTCGACATATACCCATAAAGGCTCTATTTACATGTCAAATAACATATGTTAACTCTTCTAGGAGAGAAACATGTTACTTAATATCGTGTCTTAATTATGAAGGAGGTTTTAGCTTTACATACCTTGCTTCGTGCCCTTGAAAAATTAATAGTAATCAGCCATTCCTCTAGGCATTTAATCTACAATAACGACAAGTAATACAACTATTACAAATAGCCTAACAATAAGCCTGGGTTACATAGGTGATATACCAACTATAAGGGGAGAGACAAGATCGTACGACCCCTTAATCCACACTTTCCCTCTTAACCAAAGTAAAGCAACAACATCAATTTACTCTTTTCCACGGTCTCCCGATACCCCTCGGGCTTCTCATCACATAGACAACCTCTAAAACTTCTTTATACAACAAGAAATAATTGAACTCATGGCTTCCGA
Organism: Jaltomata sinuosa; assembly: GCA_003996215.1. Lineage (NCBI taxonomy): Eukaryota > Viridiplantae > Streptophyta > Magnoliopsida > Solanales > Solanaceae > Jaltomata > Jaltomata sinuosa. The sequence continues at coordinate 115,782 of QJPP01007386.1, forward strand.
TCACCATCCCATGAGTTCTTATCAAAGCACATGTAAAATGCTTCTACGAGTTGATGGATGAAGAGGGATAAGGAACATTACCAAAACTTCAAGATCCAATTACTCTATGACATTTCAAAATTATGACAATGCTCCAATGTGATCAAATAAATCTACACCAAGACATTCAATTTACATCAAAACATGCTCAATATCCAGTAACGCCCAATATTGTTCACAAGTTTACTAACAAGTCATAAAACTCCCTTTTACTCTATTAGTCCTGTAGTTTAAGTCCAATTATTACCCATACATGACAATTTCAACTCATTGGGATCATTAGAATAATTACCCAAATCATTCTTCAACTCTAATCACTATTCATTGACTTTGTTATAAGACCCACTTCTAGGGTTCAATCTATACCTAAATTAATCTATGAGTTCTATACTAAATCATCTTCTATATACTCATTTGTAGGCAATACATAAGGATTGAGTCAAAAATTACCTTTGAAGATCATCCATGAAAATCTCCATTTAAGAGAATTCTTGAGCTATTCTTTTGAAATAGAGCTAATGGAAATTTGTGCTCTTGTGATTGTTGAACATGAATTTATTGATTCTTATGGAATTCGAGTCATCCACCCCCTTGATTTTTGATCTCTTGATTTTTTTTTCTACTGGAATCTCGGTGCAGCAGCACACTCAGTGGCTGCTTCATTGCTTTCCCCAAAATAAGTGATCAAGTGCTCACTGGAAAAGTGTAATAATGATACAAATCCTTTTGATGCCTAGCCCCTTTTAAGCAACTATAGAGATAGACTTGACTTATAGGTCCCATATGTATATAATAATATAATAACTTAACTTCCTTAATTAATTAATTGGTTCACTATAATTAATAAGTAGCAGGTGTGGCTTTTTCAAAGGAAGCCATGAGCTTAACTGGCCACCAAATTAATATATATCGATCATGACTCCTCATTCTTTTTCAACCTTTTATCAAAAGGAAAAAAATATCCAAATGACAAACGGTTAGACCTATTAGAATCTAGACTCGAAAACCTTCAATTTTATAGATAGCATATCCTTTTAACTATTCATAAAATGAGAGGTATGTTCGTTCAAAGTCGGATCATAAACATGATCACTAAATCTTATGCAAAATTGATGACACTTCCACATTTGGCTTTACTCCACTTGTGAACTTAGTCTTTTAGGACTAAGAGCATTCCAAAACTTTCAAATTCAAATAATTTTATGAACATAATCTTAGTCGTAATTGTTCATGTAGTTACGGGGTATTACATTGATGTTCTCGATGATAGATGGGGTAACATCCTTCTTAAGGGAAATCATTAAGCTTGTAGTTTGATTATGAATGTGAATGAGTTTTCCGGGGAAGTCTGAGTACCTCGATAACTTGGATTTTGGTTAAACCATATTTAGGCCCTGATAAAAATTGGTGGTGTTGCTTGGTGCCCGTGTATTATGATAATGCTCAAATGTACTCTCCAAGATGGAAGTATCAGCAATCGTTAAGCAAAACACAATTTATATTACCCAATGAGAGTCCGGGTCAATCCCACAGGGAATTGGATCTTAGCCAAAGAGATTGTAGAAAAGACTTCACAACTAGAGAATATTGTCCAAACGACAAATAATGTTAAAAAGGGGGAATTGGGAATCCGTCACAATTCAAATTCCAAACAAATCAAAAAAGTAAAAATGCAAGGTGTAAGTAAGAGAGAGGACGATTAGGGATATGCTTCCAATGGGACTCGAACACGGGTTAAGGTACTTGCTCTTTTGCGTAAACTCTTATTAACTAACATAGGTAACATTGGTTTTAGGCATGCTTGTTAATATTTCGATCAAACAATCATTTATCCAACGGTTTTTATTCAAACACCATTGTTTAGGCATAAACCAACCAATATAGGCTTGGGGAGGTCACACTATCTCTAGCTTAGACCCTTAAATGGGTGTTTCCGGTAAATTGAGCTTTTTCTAGCCTCAATATAAGTGGAATTTCAAGTACCCACTAGAAATTTTAAATCCGAAATTATGAACCCTTTCTCAAGCAAGAACATAATCAAGTAAATTAAATTAATGTTTGCAACTACTAATTTTAGAGTTAAAATATGGTGAAATCACTAGACCCAGTCATATTAGCAATTATAAACACAAATAAACAAGACTCATACCCTTTTATCAAGTACCCATAAACAACACATCCCTAGACAAGGAAACTTAGCCACTCATGCTAAAGGAAGAAGAAGTATAGCCATAGGAAAATTCAAATTCCTTTTCATTAATTGTAGCAAGAATATAATATCCAAGCTCAAATTTACAAGTCCAAGGTTGAGGATTGAGAGAATGGATTAAAACCCTCTTTCTTGCCTTGGGAGAGAAACTTTCTTCAAAAACTGAAAACTATGAAAAACTATGCCTAAATTGGGTTTTATAATGTTCCAAATTCGTCATACAAAGATGGACAAAAATGCCTCTCGGGAGCTGTGTGCCATGATGTGCGGTTTGCATGTCACATTGTATGTGTCACACAGCTCCACATGAGTGAACCAGAGACTTGGCTGAACTTTAGTCGTTGTGCAAAGTGGGATGCGGTTTGCACTAAGGCTTGTGCGTGTCGCACAGCAGCTGCACCCCTTAACAGATCCTTCTATTCTCTTCTGATCTTCATGCAGAGGAAGGTGCGGACCGAGTACCTTCATTCATGTCAATAAAGGCCATAAGAACCTCTAAATCTTATCAAAACATGGCAATAATTCATGAGTAAAGGCTTAATAAGTTGGTAGATTACTGACTTATCAAATCCCTAAACTTGAACTATTGCTTGTCCTCAAGCAATATACTCACAAGGTAAGGAATGAATTATTCTCTAAAACTCAATCAAGTCACAAAAGACTAATCTATTCTAAAACCAAGAAAAAGATAATAAACAAAAAGACTCAAACAAAAGGCTCTACTACCATGTTCATCTCAATTTGAACCACTACAGTATCAAGGCAATTGATCATTTCAAAACCTTATCAAAGAAACTCATTTCTCATTCAAAAAACAAGGGAATTTTGTCATTCAAACAAGATATAAAGCTTCTCAAGTCATTGGCATGGACCATCAAGGTTTGCCTCGAGCTTTGCCACACAACTTGTCTCATTCATTCCTCTCAATTGAAATTGAGACTTCATGTTCCAATTTGAGTGCATAAATCAACTCACCACAGAAGAGAGTCCCACTCACAATCATGCAATTTCATAATACAAGGGATCATAATATAACCAAAACGACTCTCACTCTCTCAAGGAAGTTCAAGTGCACCTATGTCAAACCATATGCTTGCCCGTTATGTACATCGCCACTAATGTAGAGTGTCCAAGCTCAGAATCACTAAGGACTTGTGGATTATAATGTTGGCTAGGTCTAAGGTTATGATTGACTTTGGATCAAGTGACTAAGCCTCTCTAACACTCTTTCTCATCATTTTGAACACCGCTCACATTTTTGAACTTTGACTTCACCTTATTTCTCCCTCACACATCCCAAGCTTTTCCCTTTCAATCTTGATCTGTCTACCTCCTTGTAACACGTTCACTTGGTAGCACCAACTCTTTTATTTTCATTTAGCTCATTGTATTGAGCTTTTGGAGCAATTTTCAATTTAATATAAGGTTCTACGTTGCACTTGAAGTGCGTTCCTTTTATTCTCCACATTAAACATATACACCCCCAAACTTAGGCTTTTGCCTATGTTGTCATTTTATTTCCCCCCCAAACTTAGGATTTTAGCCTACTTTTAACTTTCAAGCTATTAGGGAGGATGGGTGCCAATATAGAGGTTCTAAAAAGGTCAAGGTGTCAAACAAGGTGCCAAAGAACTGTCACAATTTCAAAAGGGTTCACTAGGATTGATGTCAAGGGAAGTCATTTGGGTGAAGTGGCTATTCAAAAAGGGCCTAGGATCATCTTCAAAGCTCGGTAACATCTAGAATTTTGCCTTGAATCACATTAGGGGAAAGTTCTAGATGACACACATGCACAAGAATCAATGTAAAGCCTCACCACACAAGGCATCATGCCACAAGATACCTTCACATTAGTCTCAAGATCATTTGGGACAAATGACTTTTGACAATCTATTCCGAGTTCATTACACACTCGTTTGTGAATTAATCAAGCCAACTCGAGAGTGTACAAGTCATGACAAGAGAATGTTTTCCTCAAAATTTCATTTTCCCTCTTTCCTTTACTTTCCAAAAATGTCTTGCCAAGAAAAATTTTGGTGGGTCTATTTCAACACAAGCAAAGCACGCACTCAAATTAAAACTAAAACGTGGCATTTTCCCTTAAGACAGTCACCTCTCAATCTATCATAGGGAAGCACCAACTCGGTTAGACACAAAAACAAACAAAAGAAAAAGAAAATAATGAAAACTTTTGCTCCTTGGGAAAGAACTGTGGTATTAAGAAAACCCTCAGAGTTTATTGCTAAAGTACTATTAACAAGGTGATAATTAAATTTGCGCGCTCATGAGTCATTTGAAAAATAAGCCTCAGCGCAGGCCCTTAACTATCACACCCCGCGGTTACTCTCTAGACGTAACACGGGACTCGGGACCACAAGGATCCCAAGCTAACTCTTGGTCATAGCATTCTAAAGCAACCTAAAGGAAAATATAGCGGAAGCATCATAATGGAATCCAAAACAGGAAACATATCATAGATAGCGAGTCAAATAAGGAATACAAAGCAAAGATCATCCCATAACATCTATGTCTGAAAGCCTCTAAAACTAGCATAATGAGTTGATGGGACAATACCCCAACTAATTTGACAATCTCAAAAAAAGCGAACATAAATCTAAGTAAAGTCTAGTCCTCGAACTATGAGGACTTACCAAGGCTGACTGGGAGTGACCGAGAACTTAGCCACATATCTGTCAAGGGATACCTGAAATCTGCATCATCAAAGGATGCAGCGTAATATGCGTTAGTACTATGGAACGTACTAAGTCTATGAGCAATGCAAAAGTATGATACAAATATTCTTTAAAATGTACTTATACATAATTCATACATAATAGAGTATCATGAGAAGTTATCATTATGGAAAGCTAAATCATGAGGGAAAAGCCAACTTCAAAATAATGCTTCATAAGAGAGTTCAAAAAGCTTAGAAAACATGAAAAAATACATACGAGAGTTTCTTATAACCGACATGAGACCATGTGAGATACATGGAATCTAACTATATAACCCTAGTTAGCAAAGCTGACTTTGAATCTTGCAAAGGAAAAAGTCACCATACCCAACTATATAACCCTAGTTGGCAAAGTTGTCCTGTGCCCCGCTAAGGCAAGGACACCATACATAAAGACATGGATCAACTCTCATAAGCCTTGAAGGCACATATCATATCATAATCATAACCTATGCTGGCAACGTAGTTTCTGGTACTAAGGGTACTCTCACCCCGTCCAAGTCGGTGCTAAATACTACTCCCAAAACATGCACATATAGCTCATAATTTCGTAAGGCATACTCTCATGCAAAATCTTATTCATAAAGCATGAAAACACATTGGGTATCATGCAACTTTCATATCATAGTTCATAAAGCTTAGCATAGCCATAACTCAAAACATGCTTTTCTTTCTAAATTCATACTTCAAGAATTAGGCATGCAATTTCATAAATACACAAAGGCCATGATATCTAATCATGCCAACTTTCTCTTGAAAACATGCAAATTCATGGATTCATGCTAGAAATCAACTTTCATGCTTGGTCTTTTAAAACCAATAAGATAATCATAATCAAATCATGAATAATCAATAGGAAACCATGAATTTAGACATAGAAATTGATTTCATAAACTTTCCCCAATTTTAGATCAAAACCCTAATTTCATAAGTTCACAATTCAACATAAGGATTGGGGATTTCGGAAAAAAAGGTGAAAAGTACCCATTGTTGAAGACCCATATACCTTGGGTGAAGATAACCCACTTCAATTGAAAAGACTTAGGAGACTTGACTTGGAGCTTGGAAACTTGAAGCTTGAGAGGAACTTTTCCCTTTTTGGATGAAGAATGAGGAACTTAGGATAATATGGGTGAAAACCCTTCTAGAAATAGTCAAAATGATTTCACTTAGTAGTTAAAAGAGTGAAAAATGACCAAAATACCCCTGGAATTTAATTAGGAAAAATCTGGAAAATCAGCCGACTTCAGTGATCACAACTCGGTCTACGAGTCATCATTTGATTTATGGTTCGTGATTTTGATTCATAAAATCAGGCTGAGAAAATCAGGCTGAGAAAATCATGCTGCAGATCCATCTCTAAGGGTCAACATGACGGACCTGAAGAATGAATGATGGATCGTCATTAGGAGTCATCGTCTGGGGTTTCAGCTGGCTTTTGGCCAAACCACGACTCAAGACTACGGTCCGTCGTTCAAACGACGAGTCGTAGACTTGACTCGTGGTTCTTGGAGGAACTTGGGAAAAATATCATTCCTCAGAAGACATTCCATGAGTCAACAGGACGGATCCGTGATTCTGATCACGAGCCGTAGACTGGACTCATGGTCTCTGGGACACAGTTCATCCCTCAGGTCAACTTCCATGAGTGGAACTATGACCCGTAGAATGAACTACGGTCCATAGAACCCACTCATGGTTCTGAGACTTGAGGCTAACCCTACAGACTTTAAACCACAGATCCATTCCACGACCCGTGGTTCAAACCACGATCCGTGGTTTGGACCCGTAATTCTTGGAACATGAAAGTTTTCTGAGATTTCCAACTTAGATAGATGAGTACGTTTCAGGGATGTTACATTAACGCATTTGCAAGGCACGGGTAGTGAAACAATGGGAACATGTAAAACTAACTCGGCGCACAATCAGGATTAAACATCAACCCCAGCAAGGGAACAATTAAGCATAAAATAAAATAAAAAGGCCCAGCAAGGGAAATATCATCACAATCATCCAACATGCCCGACAAGGGCCAAATAAAATCTAGCAAGGGAAAATAAAATTGTCGACCCGACAAGGGCAATAAGACATCTCAAGCCTAAAACGGGCAACCAACCAACTAAATCAAATAATACCACCTCCCCACATAGAAAAAAGCATTTCCCTCAATGCTTTAAGCTCAAATAAGGAAAGAAAAAGTGCGACAACTCCCTGTAGGGCTATTCCCTATCACCATCATCTATTGCATCTCCACTAGGACCAACACCACCCTTTCAGGAGTGTGCAATAGTTGTGGACTTTTAGAGAGCCCGCTGCAAATTTAGGTTCTCATCATCATCTAACTCTGCATTCTTATCACTAGGTAGCTCCATCTCATTATCTGTGTAACGTGCAAACAAGTCATCCATAGGCCTACGAGTTTGACGGGGCTGAGGCAAGGTGCTCAAATCTCCTTCACAGCTCCCTAAATAGTGTCCACCCTTTTGTAGAGTGAGGTGACGCTTTCAACCACTCCTTTGATGGCCCTTTTTACAACCGCCTCAATCAACCCGGGAAACTTGAGTGCCAAATCATTTAGCTACCTTTCATGATTATATGTCTTATCAACCATATCCTGGAGGCTACTTTTTGTCAAAGGTCATCTAGGTGCAATAGATGTGGAGGTTTTTATCTCTGAAGAAGCCCGAGAATGAGAGGAACTAGTTGCTTCAGCATCCAAGTCATCAACTTCAACTTACCCCAATGGCTCAGTCCTGCACCTCTTAAACCTGGGAGCATCCCTGTCTGTCTTTCGATTAAGCTCAATCATCCCAATAGCATGTGTAAACTTGTCACAGCTGAGGAGGGGGACATCGACTTTAGCACACAGTTTAGTAATAAGTATCGGGAAGGGCAATGAATCACTTCCCCTGTGAGCTTTCCACTTTATCACCATAGACACTATCTCCCCGAAGTTGACATGCTCACTTGTCATAATAGCAGCAATCAGAATAGCCACATCCTAAGTTATGTTCTAATCATTCTGTGAGGGTAGGAAATGAATGTGAATAAGGTCATACCAGAGATGAGCTTCTAAGTGTAAGGACCTTCTCAGAATATCAGCCTTCATAGTAGACCATAGAGGGATGTCATGAACAATAACAAGGGCCGTCTCATGATATAGCTTTTGCTCGACAGACAACCTAACCAAGAGTGCAGGGGCAGGATCAATTAGATAACTCCAATAGATGGCATGATGTCAGCTAGAGTGACAAACACTTTCTTGCCCTGGACGATAACTGAATCCAAGTTAGGGAACCTCTCCACATTCCCCTTATATCCCTTGGAGTCTTGCTTGGCTTGATAAGCAGCAAAGAACTCCCGAACTATTTCCTTGTAGTACCCCCCGGTTACATCTTGGAATATTTGCCGCTCTCGATCAGTTTGTGGATGTTAGGTAGCTCCTCCCCGACCGCAGCAAAGTTGAAGATTTGCTCCACATTGAAGGTCCTACCTTTATCTCGGTCATAGATTGCCTTCATGCCTTTAACCCGAAAGCAAATTCTCGCCTTCTCTGCAGCTGATGGTTTCTTTGGTTGGCACCATGTGTTATCCCTGCTGGAAGACATAGTCTGCACATGGAGATTGTGAGTGCCAAAAGTAAAAGCTAAAAAATCTTTTTGTATTTTTGATATATGTAAAAGAAGAAATCTAGAAATAAGTTAACTAATTAAAATGAACGGAATGCAAAGAAGTCAAAAAACATAGTAGGTAACTTATGGCTCATGAGGACCACGTGTGAACCGCATAAGGGATAGTACGCATCGCATGTGATTTCGCACGATCTACCAGAATCCTACATTCATTTTTGCACTAAGGTGTGAAGCTAGTGCAGACCGCACCAGCCACAGTGTGTGTCGCACCATGCTTCACCCTTCCAAACAGTGAACTTGAAGCACTTTTTACAAGGTGCGATGCCTGGTGCATTTTGCACATCGAGATTTATGCATCACATGAAAAACGCACAAGGAAATTGTTGGAATTTTTGGTTCCTTGTGTTCTTGTGAATTAAGGATGTGATTCATAGAGCAAGATCTGCATTAAGCACTTGGCATCGAACAACAAAACAACAATTAAACAATTTAAACAATAGGGTCAAAAATTATATGACCCAACCAAATCATCTGTGTACTCAGACTTCCCCACAATTCAAAGCAAAAGAATAACTCAATGACTTCCCTTAAGAAATAGGATACACCGTCTATCATTAGGAACATCAAGCCTTCAATTTCAAAAATTAGGCACATTCATTCAACAACAATTCCTACCTCCCAACCAAATCATACACCCAATAAGCATATTCAACAAATTACATGGGCACTGAAGAGTAGCAAGTTACACCTTGAAACTTCAATTCTCAACCAAACTTCATGACAATGACGATTTGCCCTTAAGAATGATGTCTCCCAATCTATCATAGGGCCAAATCATGCATCAATTACAAGTGGATTACTCAGATTTCACCCCAAACACAAATTTTTAAGGCTAAAAACTACTCCAATCAACATGCATTATCACAATTTCAAGTTCTACCAAGTTAATCCTCAGCAAAATCCACAATACAATTCAAAATTAGGGATCCAAAATTTTCAGATCTCACCCAAATTCAACATGGCAATTCTAAGGAGCATGCTTCACAATATTAGTTTTCAATCATCATAAAAATAAGTATTTAACGTCAGAGAACTTACCACAAGTGAATATTAGGTTAAGGAAAGTAAATATTGAAGCTTTTAAAAGTCCAACAATAGAGACCCATGATTTTTCCCAGTGTAACGACGACAGTGGTAACAGGCGGCGATGGCGAAGGAGTTTGGGTGAGAGGAGGAGAAGGTTTTGTGAAAGTTTGAGGGATTTGTGGAGGATTTTGAGAGCGAATTCAGAGATTTGAGGGAGAAATATAGGAGAAGAGGGTGAAGATGGCAGTTTAAAAAGAGAAAAAGAAGAGGAAAAGTCTCTGGGTTGGTCTCTGGGTCAGGTCGATCAATGGGTAGGTCAATTAAAATTTAAAATTTACCTTGGTGCACCGTGACGTGCGATTCGCACAAGCTTTTGTGTAGACCGCATGTCACTTTGCACCTCACCTTTTTCATGCCCAACTTAGCCCAACTTTCTGCTATGGTCTACGATGGAGGTGCGATACATATATAGGCTCGTGCAGAATGCACAGCCCAGTGCACATCACCTCCAACTCAAAATTTTTCTTCCAATTCTCTATTTTGATATGCGTTGGCCCATGCGATAAACACAATGGCTTATGCAAACCACATGGTTCTTGACATGCCCTATTTTTGCCTTGTTTTCCACTTGTTCATTTTTCTTCTCTATACATTCCTAAAATAAACCAAAAACAACAAAAAAGTGACGAAAAAAAAAGTAAAAACACTTGGGTTGCCTCCCAAGAAGCGCTTGATTTTATGTCGTAGCTCGACGATAGTACCTCAAACCTTAGTCGTTGTCGGATAGCATGCTAATCCGGTTGGAATGGCCCTACCCTATGAAGGGGAATTGCTCCATCAACAACTTGAAAATATCATCTTGTTTCCCATTTTGAAACACCTCAAACTTGGGCCTTTTTCCCACTTCAAACTCCTCAAGGGAACCATCAAGCTTGCCCTCAACATCTATCACCGAGACTACCCGAAAATCATCCAGAGGATTTATGGATTGGCATACGTTGAATGTCACTACCTCGCTTCCCACTCCGAATTTGAGTTCTCCGAGTTCAATATCTACAAGTTATCTCCCTATAGGCAATAATGGTTGCCCCAAAATGATGAGAACCTCAACATATACTTCACAATCCAAGATCACGAAGTCCACCAGGAGACTAAACTTGTAAAACTTCACCAATACGTCAAATAGGATCCCTACCGGATGCTTAATAGACCTATTAGCCATGAGTAGTCGCATAGATATAGGTTTGGGCGTACCCAATCCTAACGTTTTGAAGATTACTAGGGGAATCAAGTTGATGCTTTCCCCTAACTCACACAAGGCCTTACGAAACTCAAACAGTCTAATAATGCAAGGTATGGTAAATGTACCCGGGTCATATCATTTTATAGTAACATTACTTGTCATTACAGTGCTACAGCTATGTGAGATCTCAACGGTGCCCATATCAACAATCTTCTTCTTCTTGAGCAACTCTTTCATGAATTTGGCATACCCCGACATTTGCATTAAGGCTTCAACCAAAGGAATATTTATCGAAAGCTTACTGAACATGTCAACAAACTTATTGAATTTGTGCTCTTCCTTCTTCTTATTTAACATTTGAGGGTATAAAGGAGGTCTCTTTTCTAGTATGGTTGGCACACTTTGCACAATGGTAGGGTCCTCCTCAATATCAATAGCCACTTCGGGAGGAGATTTAGCCTCCTCCTTCTCATTATCAATATCAATATCCACCGGGATGTTGGGTGCACTATGCTTCACCCCAACTTCTGGTTTTATAATATATTTGTCATGCGTAGCCTCTTATTCATTGTCACATGGCTCCAGAATGGGGTCAACACTAGGCTTTTTCACTACAGTAATTGGCTTCTCTAAAACATCCATAATGGGCTTTTCCACCACACCACTCGTTCTTTCACTTCTAGTAACAATAGCCATACGGTGAGCATCATTTTTAGGATTGGTTGTGGTGTCACTAGGGAGTGTTACCTTTATTCTTGAATTCAGTTGAGCAGATAGATGGTTCATTTGAGCCTCAAGATGCTTGATTGAGGCTGAATGAGAGCTCACAGTTTGATAAAGTGTTGAAACTTTGCTTTTAAGCTCACTATCCTTGGTATTTGTAGTTTCTACCATCTTTAACACCAAGGACAATATGTCCTCAATATTTTAGTGCCCAGGATTGCTTATAGTGGGTTGATATAAAGAATCTGACTTTTTTAGAGGTATGTAAGGATTCGAGCTCCGGTGATTGTATCTATCACCTTCTTTGTCATGATCCCTCCAATTTCCATCTCGTTCCTTGTCCCTATTCCAACTTTGATTCTCATCCCTCGGGCGATAATACCTGGGATGAGAACCCACCAACAAATAGCAAAGCTTACCATCCACGATGGTTATTAGCTTATTATCACTAACCTTGATCTCTGTTGTACTCACATCATTCATGGTCTTAGCATTTCCGGCCCCCATCATATGCTTGGACAAGAGGTCTATTTGCATCATAATTTTATCCATGGTCTCATCCCTCTCTTCTTCCTTTCTTCACATCTCATTAGTCAAAGTAGATGTAGTCACTCCCGAGGTACGATTGTCAGCCTCCCTTGTGTGCCAAGCTTGGTTAGTCTTGGTCATTCTCTCTAGAAGAGCCAAGGCAACAACAAATTATTGGTCCATAAAGGTACCACCTCCGAGGTTGTTGGCCACAGACTTGTCATTGAGTTGAAAGTTCTATAAAAGCTTTATAGCAAGATATCATCCGGTAGTCCGTGGTTGGGACACAATAATAGTTACTTTTTAAATCTCAACCATGCCTCATGTAAAGGCTCCTTGTGAAGTTGGCAAAAGTTGGTAATTTTATCCCTAAACTGCATCATTCGTGAGGGAGGGAAAAATCTAGTTGTGAAAGTAACTATTAACTCAGCCCAAGTGGTGATTAACCCCTCTGGTAATTCCTCCAACCAAGTGTGGCTTCCCCCATTAGAGAGAAGGGGAATAGGCGAAGTCGAATAGATTCTTGGGGAATGTTTTGGAAGATGAAAGGTTGACATATCTCCACAAAGTTATGGATGTGCCTATTTTCATCTTCGTGTTCTGCTCCTCCAAACGTCCCCTTCATTTATATAAGATAGAGTATTATGCTAGTGACATGGAACACCGCATTTCCAACTGTGGGAGTTAGGCAAATTGCACCTACTCCCAATTAAAGTACATGTTCATTGGATGCATCCATGAACCCTTCGACACTTCTGTTGTCGCCCACTTCGCTCATGGGCTGCTTGTTCAATAGAAAAAAATGACAAACCAAATAAAAAGAACAAATACTCTACAAGGTGATTTCAATTCACAATAAAAAAGGCTATTCAAACATAAATCCCCAGCAACGGTGCCATTTTTGATAACACTCAAATATACTCTCCAAGATGGAGGTGTTGGCGATCGTTAAGAAAAACACAATTTATATTACCCGATGGGAGTCGGGGTCGAACTTACAGGGAATTGGAGCTTAGCCAAAGAGATTGTAGAAAAGACTTCACAATGAAAGTAGATTTTTCAAACAACAAATAATGTAAAAATGAGGGAATTGGCAATCCATCACAATTCAAATTCGAAACAAAGTAATAAAGCAAAAATGCGAGGTGTAAACAAGAAAGAGGACGACTAGGGATGTGCTTCCAATGGGACTCAAACACGGGTCAAGGTACTTGCTCTTTTAAATAAATTCTTACTAACTAACATAAATAGCATTGGTTTTAGGCATGCTTGTTAATCTTTCAATCAAACAATCATTTATCCAACGATTTTTATTCAAACACCATTGTTTAGGCATAAACCAACCAATATAGGCTTGGGAAGGTAACACTATCTCTAGCTTAGACCCTTAAATGAGTGTTTTCGGCAAATTGAGCTATTTCTAGCCTCAATCTAAGTGGAATCACAAGTACCCACTAGCAATTTCACATCTGAAATTATGAACGCCTTTCTCAAACAAGAACATAATCAAGTAAATTAAATTAATGTTTGCAACCACTAATTTTATAGTTAAAATATGGTGAAATCACTAGACCCATGTCATATTAGCAATTATAAACACAAATAAATAAGACCCATATCCTTTTAACAAGTACTCATCATCAACACATCCCTAGACAAGGAAACATAGCCACTCATGCTAAAGGAAGAAGAAAGTATACCCATAGGGAAATTCAAATTCCTTTTAATTAATTGTAGAATAATCCAATATCCAACTCAAATTTACAAGTCCAAGGTTGAAGATTGAGAGAATAGATTAAAACCCTCTTTCTTTCCTTAGGAGAGAAACTTGCTTCAAAAACTGAAAACTACTCAAAACTATTCAAAACTATGCCTAAATTGGGTTTTAGAATGTTCCAAATTCTTCATACAAAGATGGACAAAATTTCCCCTTGGGAGCTGTGCGCTATGATGTACGGTTCACATGTCACATTGTGCGCAATACCCTACTCTGCATGAGTAAACCAGAGACATGGCTAAACTTCAGATGTTGTGCGAAGCAGGGTGTGGTTCACACCAGAGCTTGTGCATGTCACACCCCTTAACAAATCCTTCTCTTCTCTTTTGAGCTTCATACGGAGAAAGGTGTAGACCATACCTCATGTTGTGCATGCCGCACGAGGTCTGCACCTCACCACAGAATCTTCATCTCTTCCGATCAACTTCACACTTCAACTCCTTTGAGCTCTTTTGGGTCCATTTTCTTAATTTCTTTGCTAGGACAAGAGTACCTGCATTCATGTTAATAAAGGCCATAAGAACCTCTAAATCTTATCAAAACATGGCAATAACTCATAAGTAAAGGCTTAATAAGTTGGTATATTACTGACTTATCATATTCCACAGATATTGCTCTGAGAAACATATATGTAACACACATAAAAACAAGGAATTGAAAAATTCCAACTATTTCCTCATGCATTTCACATGCGACGCACAGATCTCTATGTGTAAAATGCACAAGGCATCACACACTGCTACTAATGTTTCCAGTTCACTGAGTTGAGGGGCGAAGGCTTGTGCGACACTTACAATGGCTTGTGCAAATCGCACTTGCCTTCGCAATCTAAAGAAAAATTCTATCAGGTTTTTGTTAGCATGTGTGATACCACATGTGAAGTGTACAATCCCATGTGTAGTCCGCATGTGACTCGCACATGCTAGTAGTCACTTGATGTGTTTTTCTTCTCCTTTTAATTCCATTTCTTTTTAATTGGATAACTTCTATTAGCTTTTCTTCTTTTTTGTATTTCAAAAATACAAAAAGATTTTGCTTTTACTTTGAGTACTCACAAACTCCTTGTGCACATTATGTCTTCTGGCAGGGGAAACTCAGAGTGCAACTCAAGGAGGTCACTAACTCCTCCTACCTCCACCTCCATATCCAAGGGAAAGAAGAAAGCCCCAGATGCTGCCACATCACCTCTTCCCATGCAAGTTTCAGAAAAGGATAGGATACACTTTTGTAATGACCCTCCCGGTCATTTACATGTTTTCACCATTCTTGTACCGTTAGAGCTTGACCGTAGAGGCCCCAAGTCTTTTATGGCTTGCGGGGACCAGTAGTTTGGTGCCCAGGCCATTTGCTTAGTCTTTTTGGCCATTCCTTGTTTTAAAGCTTTAGGATTTTGAATTCATTGACTTCGGTCAACACTCTTGGTGAACATTCTCGGAATCAAGTTTTGACAGTTCCGTTAGCTCTGGAGCGTGGACTTTGGTCTAGGGGACCTTTGGTCAGAATCCGAGAGTTTTTCAGCTTAGATTTCTCTCTCGTTCTGTGTTTTAAGGCTAGTTGGGCTGGTTTGGTTTACTTTGGTTAACATTCAGAGAAGACAGACTCGGATGGAAAATTTGTAAGTCTCGTTAGCTCCAAAATGCCGTGTTTGGGTTAGGTAGGTGGTTGGTGGGTTCCAGATAAGCCGGGCTCATTTTGGGTGTTTGGTTGGCGTTAGCTAGTGTTGACTTAGGTCAACATTCTTCCAAAATGACCTTGTATGAAAATTTTGTCGATTTCTTTAAGTCCGAAATGTTGTTTCCACTCTAATAGCTCTATTAGTTTTTGAGTATCGGGTTCCGATTGTGCCCGGAATGCCCCATGGGAGTTTCTAGTTTTGTTGGTTTTTATTGCAGGCAGGGCCTTCAGCGCCAATGGCGCCCAGTCAGCGCGATCACGCTAGCCTATGCGTGCCATCAGTGCCGATGGCACCATGCCAGGGCGATAGCGCTCTAGCGACCGCCCGCGGGCCAGCGCAATGGCACCCTTCTAGCGCGATAGCGCCGAGGCGCTAGGCCTCCCTCCTGCACTATGGTGCTGGTCTGCCTCTAGCAACTATAAATTGTTGGAAGTCATTTTTCCAGCCACTTCTCCCATCCTTTCTCACTCTAAACTCAATTTCCTCTCTACCTATTTGCTCAAAATTGATTCTAGGCTTTTGGGGAATTAATTGCTTGTGGATTTTCCTGCGTTCTTCGCCTTTTGGTAAGCTTCTTCCACCTTGGTCCTCTCCCCAAATCCTCCATTGATGCTCATGACCCAAGCTTGGAATATTGTGTAGATTCTGCTCCTCCATCTTGTGCATTCTAGTAGGCTTGAAGGATTACCCGTGTTGTCCTCAATTTCCGTTCTTTTGGTAAGCTTTCTTGCCCAATTTCCGGTTATTTCTTGAAAATTTCCATCTTTAATTCTTGACTTAGCGGGCTGTTTTGAGCCTCAATTGTTGTCCATTTTTGCTCAATTTTTGGGCATGCGCTCTCGGGATGATAAAGAACACAAGTGTGTTTTTCGTTGCTGGTTTCAGTTTGCGGGGCCCATGGGCCCATTTGTGACCCAAATTTTGACCCAATTGTGCTTATGGCATTATGGGTATTGTTAGTCTTGTTTTGATGTATAGATTTCTGTTTTGATATTAGTTTTGTGAATTGGAGCTTCCCGAAGCAGTTCGAGCCTGGACGATGACGTCCTCACAACTATTCATCGAACGACAAGTAGGTTATGGCTTTCCCTACCTAGACTCTGCGTAAATATGCTATAACTGCATTAATTAACATCCTTGGGTGGGTTGTTATAAGTTGGTACCCCAAACCTTGTCCGCATTGTTCATCCGTCTAATTCATACATTATTTGTAGTATTCGCGTAGTATTGTATATTACCCTTGTGGTCCTGTGCAGCCTTGTATTGACTCTGAAACGTAGATGGCGGGTTATTTAGGGAATGTTCGTGAGCCTCGATGATAGAGATTATCTTTTTAGGCTGGTTATGTCAGTTGAGTAGCTGTTGGGCCTGTGCAGGGCTGATAGGAGTTTTTATAAGCCATTGGGCTAATTTTATATTTGTGTGCGAGCATATCATCCATGAAAAAGGTTTTTCTTTGCATATTTTGCTACAGTTTTGGCTGCGAGCCACTACAGATGGTTTTCCTAAACGTGCATGGCCCCGGGGTCCTATTTTTGGTACGGTTGATGATAGAACAGGAGATTTTGGATGATTTCACATTGATTTTATTACTGGTACTAGTCTCTGCCAGGAAGAGCACCAGACTTGATTTTATTACTGATACTAGTCTTTGCCGGGCAGAGCACTAGACTTGATTTACTATAGTTTTAGACCCGGCCACACTCCGAGCACCCTTTGAGATGGTCTTTAGATATTACTACTACTATTTCAGACCCGGGTCTAAGCCGGGCATGTTCTATGAGATTTCGAGTTTTGAGCTACATTTGAGACTTAGCCAATGGCTTGAACCCGGACTTGATTCCGGAGGACACATTTTGAGATTGAGTTTTTATATGTGGTCAAGGGGTAGACCTCCATGGACCCCTATCGTTCCTAGGCCACAGGCTACGGGCCGACACAGCATGCCATGAGAGGGGTGTACGGCGGAGGAGAGGTACACGGGAAATAACCTTCCATGGGTCTCACCTCTATATGGACCCGCGAGGTACCTGAGGGGGAATATACTGGTTACTGTCACATCACATCATTATCATGTATTTGGTTCCACCCTTGTTTGCTATATGTTCAATTTACACTCCAGTGGTATGGGCAGCCGGAGTGTTAGCATTCACTTGATTGCGTTCCTCAGTTGTATTGGCTGCCGTTGGGACTGTAGGTAGATTATATTTACTCCTGTCTTTATTTAGAGCTTGTCTTGGCATTCAGTTATTGAAGGATTAGTGATGGCTAACATGTTGAGGCTTCAGTTGTGGGATTTATGATTATTGAGATGGCTAGGGAGTCCTATCTTATTGAGGCACTTTTTTGTGGCCTTCTGAGCACAGTGTGAGATTCTGGTTCCATTTTTGTTAGGAGTTGAGTGGTATATCTTAGTTATTGTGGGTTAGTTATTCCATCCTAGGTCTGTACTTGGGAGGTGAATTCCTGTTTATGCTACCATGTATTTGGATTGGTGTTATAATTTCCTTATACTTGTTGATTCCAACTTGAGTATGTTAGACTGCTTTCCTTCTTTTCCTTTACTTGAGGTTACTAGTATACTGCCATTTTCTCAACTTTCTCACTCTCTCTTTGCTTATTTAAATTGGTGTGCAAGGGCTCCAGGTGCCTTCTTCTTTCCTTCACCTGTGATTCTGTGTAATTATATTTTATGTGCTAGCATGTTTTACTTGTGGCTTTTGGTTGTCTACTCTCTGTGCTATCTCCTTGTGCTTCCTTTATTACTTCAGTGACTTCTTTTTTTGTTCTTTTTGTAGGCCGTACATCTTTTTCCAAAAAAGTCCTCACATGGTCAGTGAAGGCTCAAGTATACCTATCTAAAAAAGAAATGCACGGCAGCTGAAAAATGCTATCTGTTACTTACTATTTTTATATCTTATATGTGCTCAATCGGCTAATGATACCTACTGAGTACCCATTGTTTTGGTGCTCATACTTCACTTCTGCACTTTTTGTGCAGATATTGGTTGAGCTTTTGTCATTGATCGTGTTTGAGACTCGTGCAACTTTTGGACATCGAGACTAGGGTGAGCACCTGCCGATCAGGGCTTGTCTATACCTCATCTTTTTCATTGTTACTCTTTGTAAATTTGGAGACTGTTGTACTTATATTTTATTACTTCTAGCACTTGTATTCCATTAGAAACTTCAATATTATCGATACCAAGTCTTAAGGTTGGTCTATCTTCCTTTATGTATATATTCGAGTTTTGCTTCTGCTTTGTCTACCTTTACATTTTTCTTTCGCTTATTTCTGCTTGTTGGTTCATTTTGGTTAGGTAGTAGCCCATTACTAACCGTTCTGGGCTACGGGAATTAGTTTGCCTACTAGAAAGTTGTAGGTGCCAGCATGACCTGATAAATCGGGTCGTGACAGCTTGGTATCAGAGCTCTAGGTTCATCAGTGTCATGGTACAGAGGCAAGTGTCTAAGAAGAGTCTCGTGGATCGGTACGATGACATACGTATCCTATTTGCGGGAGGCTACAAGGCATTATTAGGAAAGGTTTCAACTTCTTGGCTCCTTATCGTGCATTCCTGGCTCTATTGACTTCTAAACTTTGGTTGTTCATTCATTATCAGATGCCTAAGAAGAGTTCGACAATGGTTGGTGTCGAGGCTTTTATCCCTATTGCTTCAGTGCTTCCATCAGTGCCAGGACTTCAGAGTGAGAATTTACTGCCTCAGGTAGGGGGTGTGGGGTCAACCCAGCCTCCGATTGGATTTGTAGCGACCTCAGTTCTTCGGGACACCGTGGCTAGGACTTTGAGTCCTCCAGCGAGTGTTTCAGCACCTGGTTCTGTGAGTGGTGCTTCTGTTAGGGTTGAGTTTCTAGTTCTTCAGTAGGGTTGTCTGTCGGTATTAGAGTATGAGGCGAGATTTCATGAGATGGTTAGGCGTACTGCTAGGGTTTTACCTTCAGAGTTTGATAGGGTTCAGAGTTTTGTTGGAGGTTTGATTTCACTGTTCCGTTTGGCGACCGAGCACTTGGTTACTATTGGGACGACTTTCCTTTAGGTAGTGGACCATGCTTTGGATATTGAGGGTTTATGTCGTGAGGCTTACGGAGGTAGTTCTAAGAGACATCATTACCAGGACAGTTCTCGAGGTTCTCAAACTCGAGGTAGGGGATTCTCCACCAGAGATAGGTTCCACTGCTTCTTATCTACTAGGTTAGTTTCAGTTGCTCTACGAGTTCTAGAGGGTGTTGGTACAGGACATGTTGTGCATAGCAGGCAGGTTTTGAATTATATCCTTTGGGGTTTGCCTTCAGAGTGTGTAGGCCATGGTGGCCGGCCAGGCTCAGTGAGATCATTTTGTCAGGTTTTATCTGGTAGAGGCTATTTTTGGTATGGTGAGCATGGGAACTTTGCTAGGAATTGCCCCACGATTGTGTATCCCGGTCAGCCTGGTTGTTATGATTGTGGAGATATTGGTCACCCTTATAGAGCTTTCCCCCAGCGTGGGACGATTGGGCCTTCAGGTTCGACCACTCAGTCCAGAGTTAGATCCCGTCAGTTTGATGCTCCTATTGGAGGGCCAGAGGTAGAGGTTCCTGATATCGTTGCTCTAGGTTAGGCTTTTGCTACCTTCGGCTTGTGATGGTCCTGCTCGCATTGCGATTCTATCCCTTCTGTCGTTTAATTGATTATATGATTATCTACTACTTGTTTAGTTATTTGATTGCTTGAGTTGTAGTATCTATGAGTGTTTTATTGATAGTTTATTCTTTAGTAGTGGATAGGGAGAGATTTCCTTGAGAGGTGTTTTCCCGAGGTTATAGCTCATGGGTAGTTCTTGTTAGTCTGTTTTTAGTTGGGTTTATCCATGTTTCGTTGTGCTTCTAGGATTTTGATTGAGTCTCCCTTTTTGAACAGTGATAGACGGTTGTTGCCTAGGTTGTTTCCTAGCTTTTGCTAGAGGTTCCTGCATTGGTTTAATGTGGTACCGGTAGTTGTGCCAGAGTTGAAATTTTGCCTTAGTTGGGAGATATTGGTTATGCTAGCATGCATAGATCGTTTTGGTCTCTCAAGTGCTTAGAATTGACCATCTTTGTTTGATTAGTTTAGGAGGTTGGCAAGTATGTTGGTTGTTCCCATAGTCTCCTGCAGTTCCATATCTGTTAGGTTGTTTTGTTGGTTCCCCAGTTCAAGTTGGAACGAATCCAGATTGTAGTTCTCTGGTTGAGCTTTTGAGTGTGGGGTGGTGGTTGATTTTTGATCGTAGCATCTTGGCTAAGTGTCGACCGTAGCCTCGTGGTTGAATTGTATTCATAGCATATTGGGTGAGTCAGGCATTCAGACTGTTCTTCTCCTGCCTTGTTAAGTTTTGAAGATGTAAGTTTTGGAGCTAAAGGAATGGCTCCAAGTTTTTATTTGTAGAAAGGAGTTGTACGGTTCATTATATGCTACAGAAGGGTTTTGTTTAATTGAAGAAGAAGGGAGATGACTCTTTGTTCATGCTGGTGTGTTTAGTAGTTGATTGAGGTGACAACTGAGAGATTTCTTTGTGATTGTGTGTTGGTGATTTGATTCGGCCATCCACAGATTGCAGTGGTTTTTCCTCCGATTGGTGTGAGTTATCAGTAGTAGTTGCGGTGCTAGCAACTTGCATATTCAAGCATAGTTGACTTTGGTTCCTATGGGTTCATTGGCGACATAAAAGTCTACTCGCGAGTTTGACAGAAACGTTGGTTGGTAAATTGGGATTTAGTTTCAGAATCATGGCTTGGCAGCTTACATCGGACGGTTCATGGCAGCTTCTATTTGGTTGCATCATCTTAGTGCTGGGAGGCAATGGGTGAGAGCAACTCAGCTTCTTTACTTCAGTTTCGGATGTGGCTATTGGCCTTTGACACTTAGTACTTGGCTAACACTCTATTTTAGACTGGATATTCCTAATTTCAGCGGTGCTCTTCATGGTACAAAGTTCATTCCATCTTGGTTGGGCGGATGCAGTGGCGCAAGTTTTTGATTCAGTGGTAGTGTATACTTTATGTGATCAGGTTGTGCTGGTTGAGACTAGTAGGGTTATTTTGAGTTCTGATGATACGTAGAAACTGGTAATTGCCATTCATTTACCGAGGATTTGAAAGCTTGTTTAGTTTATTCTTCTGGAGTTGTTATTTATGTGGGGTTCCAGTGTTGGTTAGACTCGACCATTGGGGACTAGAAGTTCAGTGTGTGGTATGCTTTGAGATGGTTGGTTTGTGCGCTGATTCAGAGGTGCATTGATTTGAGCCAAAGAGGTGAGTTGAAGGTATATGCAAAATTTTCTATGGCTAGAGGGTAACTTTTAACCCCAGGCACCTTTTTCCTTTGCCTTCGGGGTGTTTTGACTTGATGTTCATGGCATGGTGGACTTCTTCCCGAGGTGAGCTTGGTAAGACAACTTCAAAATAGAATGGTGTTCGAGTAATTTGGAGTGCATCAGTGTTCTTAGAGTATGGAGCTTAGCTGATAATTACAGAGTTCATGGTAGGCTTAACACACTACTTGCAGGATCTTGGTTTTGGTTTGGGACTGCTGGGTAGGTTGCCCTGGTTCATTCGCTTCCGGTTGACTCAGATTTGGTCTGATTCAGCGAGGTTGGTTTTGTTCTATAGTTTGAAGGTTCTCCGTCAACACAAGGTTTTCATATATGCCTCTCCTAACTTTAGTGTGCAGATTTTGGTTGGATTTAGATGGGTTGATCAGTTGGGTTCAATTAGCGAGTTTGGTGTTAGCAAAAGTGTTCTTCCGTTGCTTGATGGTCAGTCGGGTCAAGTAACTCTAGTTTTCGAGGACCTGCTACACGTTGTTATCTTGGATGGCATAATTTTGTTGACTTTAGTTTGACTTTGGTAGAAATTGAGTATAAAGAGTGACTTCGTTCGTGGTAGAGTATAAGCGAAGACTGTGTATTTTTGGTGTTTCAGTTGATGCTTCGATGGTGGTTGAGTGTTTGACTTGTATGCAACTTCTGGTGATGGTGTGAAAAGGGTTCTGTTCAGAATAAAAGATATTTGCGGATCAGCGGGTTCATAAGTTAGAGTTTTAGATTGATGGCTCTTCTGGTAAATTTGGTTATGGTTTCAAAGATTTGAGCTTTGTGTGTGCATAGCCTTTCTCCTCTGGTTTTGGTGTTGTGTTGGTGCTTTCTGGTTGAGAATTTCGAGGTTAAGTTTGGGTTGGCATACCCTTTGAGTTTTGGAGGTTGAGTTTGGAATCTAGCTTCGCTAGTAAGGGGTTTAGGCTTTGTTTCCTTCGTTGGTTCTGTTCTGTTTGGTGTCGTCCGGCTGAGGAGGCTACCCAGGTTGTCCGAGAGAGTAATGCGTGCTGTGTTTCAGTTGTTCTTTTAATCTCTAGTCTATCCTTCTTTCTTGACTTTCGGGGACAAAAGTCTTTTTAGTAGTGGATGATGTAATGACCCTGGTCATTTTCACATTTTCACCGTTCTTGTACCGTTAGAGCTTGCCTGTAGCGGCCCCAAGTCATTTATGTCTTGCGGGGACTGGTAGTTTGGTGCCCTGGCTATTTGCTTGGTCTTTTTGGCCATTCTTTGTTTCAGAGCTTTAGGGTTTTGAATTTGTTGACTTCAGTCAACACTCTTGGTGAACATGCTCGAAATCGAATTTTGACAGTTCCGTTAGGTTCGGAGCGTGGGCTTTGGTCTAGAGGAACCTTTGGTCGGGATACGAGAGCTTTTTAGCTTAGAATTCTCTCTCGTTCTTTGTTTTTAGGCCAGTTGGGCTGGTTTGGTTGACTTTGGTCAACATTTGGAGAAGAAAGCCTCGGATGGAAATTCCATCAGCGTTGTTAGCTCTGGAATGCCGAGTTTGGGTTAGGTAGGTGGTTGGTTTGGGTTCTGGATGAGCCGGACTCATTTTGGGTGTTTAGTTGGCGTTAGCTAGTGTTGACTTGGGTCAACATTCTTCTAAAACGACCTCATATGGAAGTTTCGTCAATTTTGTTGAGTCCAGAATGTCGTTTCCACTCTAATAGCTCTATTAGTTTTTGAGTATCGGGTTCCGATTGTGCTCAAAATTCCCCGTGGGAGTTTCTAGTTTTCCTGGTTTTTATTGCAGGCAGGGCCTTCAGCGCCAATGGTGCCCAGGCAGCGCGATCGCGCTTGCCTGTGTGTGCCTTCAGTGCCAATGGCTCCGTGCCAGCGTGATAGTGCTCTAGCGCCCGCCCGCGTGTCAACGCGATGGCGCCCTTCTGGCGCGATAGCGTCGGGGCGCCAGGCCTCCCTCCTGCGCGATGGCGCTAGTCTGCGGCCAGCAGCTATAAAGTGCTGGAAGTTATTTTCCCAGCCACTTGTCCCATCCTTTCTCACTCTAAACTCAATTTCCTCCCTACCTATTTGCTCTAAATTGATTCTAGGCTTTGGGGGTCTTAATTTCTTGTGGATTTTCCCGCGTTCTTCGCCTTTTGGTAGTCTTCTTCCACCTTGGTCCTCTCCCTAAATCCGCCATTGTTGCTCATGACCCAATCTTGGAATATTGTGTAGATTTTACCCCTCCAACTTGTGCATGCTAGTGGGCTTGAAGGATTACCC
Source organism: Jaltomata sinuosa (assembly GCA_003996215.1). Taxonomy (NCBI): domain Eukaryota; kingdom Viridiplantae; phylum Streptophyta; class Magnoliopsida; order Solanales; family Solanaceae; genus Jaltomata; species Jaltomata sinuosa. The sequence goes on from QJPP01007386.1 coordinate 140,007, forward strand.
GTGTTTGCCTCAATTTCTGTTCTTTTGGTAAACTTTCTTGCCCAATTTGCGGTTATTTCTTGAAAAATTCCATCTTTAATTCTTGACTTGAGCGGGCTATTTTGAGCCCCAATTGTTGTCCATTTTTGTTCAATTTTTGGGCATGCACTCTCGGGATGGTAAAGAACACAAGTGTGTTTTTCGTTGCTGGTTTCAGTTTGCGGGGCCCATGGGCCCATTTGTGACCCAAATTTTGACCCAATTGTGCTTATGGAATTATGGATATTGTTAGTCTTGTTTTGATGTATAGATTTTTGTTTTGACATTAGTTTTGTGAATTGGAGCTTCCCAGAGTAGTTCGAACCTAGACGACGCCGTCCCCGCAGCTATTCATCGGACGACAGGTACGTTTTGGCTCTCCCTACCTAGACTCTGTGTATATAGGCTATAACTGCATTAATTAACATCCTTGGGTGGGTTGTTCTAGGTTTGTACCCCAGACCTTGTCCACCTTGTTAGTCCATTTTATTCATACGTTGTTTGTAGTATTTGCGCAGTATTGTATATTACCCTTATGGTCCTGTGCGGCCTTATATTGACTCTGGAACGTAGATGGCGGGTTATTTGGGGAATGTCCGCAAGCCCTGGACATAGATATTATCCTTTTAGGCTGGTTATGTCTATTGAGTAGATGTTGGGCCTGTGCAGGGCTGATAGGAGTTGTTGTGAGCCGTTGGGCTAATTTTATATTTGTGTGCAAGCATATTATCCATGAAAAAGGTTTTCCCCTGCATGTTTTACTACAGTCTTGGTTGCGAGCCACTACAGAGGGTTTTCCTAAACCTGCATGGCCTTGGGGGCCCATTTTTGGTACGGTTGATGACAGAAAAAGGGTTTTTGGATGAGTTCGCACTAATCTTATTACTGGTTCTAGTCTCTGTCGGGCTGAGCACCAGACTTTATTTTATTACTGATACTAGTCTCTGCCAGGCAGAGAACTAGACGCAGCGTGCCAGGAGTTGGGGTGTACGGCGGAGGAGAGGTACACATGAAAGAGCCTTCCATGGGTCCCGCCTCTTTACGGACCCGCGGGGTACCTGAGAGGGAACATACTGGTTACTATCACATCACATCATTATCATGCATTTGGTTCCACCCTTGTTTACTGTGTGTTCAGTGTACGCTCCAGTTGTATGGGCGGCCGGAGTGTTTGTATTTACTTCATTGCGTTCTTCGGTTGTATGGGCGGGCGGAGTGTTTGTATTCAGTTGATTGCGTTCCTCGGTTTTATGGGCTGCCATTGGAACCGTAGGTAGATTATATTTAATCATGTCTTTATTTAGAGCTTGTCTTGGCATTCGGTTATTGAAGGATTAGTGATGGCTAATTGGTTGAGGCTTCGATTGTGGGATTTTTGATTATTCAAATGGCTAGGGAGTCCTATCCTATTGAGGCACTTTTGTGTGCCCTTCTGAGCACAGTGTGAGATTCTGGTTCCATTTTTGTCAGGAGTTGAGTGGTATATCTCGGTTATTGTGGGTTAGTTATTCCATCCTAGGGCTATACTTGTGAGGTGAACTCCTGTTATGCTACCATGTATTTGGATTGGTGTTATGATTTCCTTATACTTGTTGATTCCAACTTGAGTATGTTAGACTTCTTTCCTTCTTTTCCTTTACTTGAGGATACTGGTATACTGCCATTTTCTCAACTCTCTCACTCTCTTTGCTTATTTATATTGTTGTGCAAGGGCTCCAGGTGCGTTCTTCTTTCCTTCACCTGTGATTCTGTGTAATTATATTTTCTGTGCTAACATGTTTTACTTGTGGCTTTTGGTTGTCTACTCTCTGTGCTAGCTCCTTGTGCTTCCTTTATTACTTCAGTGACTGCTTTCTTGTTATCTGTTACTTACTGCTTTTATATCTTATATGCGCTTAGTCGGTCGATGATACCTACTGAGTACCCATTGTTTTGGTGCTCATACTACACTTCTGCACTTTTTGTGCATATATTAGTTGAGCTTTCGCCGTTTATCACGTTAGCGACTCGTGCAACTTTTGGACATCAAGACTAGGGTGAGCGCCTACCGATCGGGGTTTGTCTACATCTCATCTTTTGCACTATTACTCATTGTATATTCGGAGACAGTTGTACTTATATGTTGTTACTTCTAGCACTTGTATTCCATTAGAAGCTTCTGTACTATCGATACCAAGTCTTGGGGTTGGTGTAGTTTCCTTTATGTATATATTCGAGTTTTGCTTCCACTTTGTCTAACTTTACATTCTGCTTCCTCTTATTTCTGCTTGTTGGTGCATTTTGGTTAGATAGTAGCCCATTACTAACCGTTCTAGGCTATGGGAATTGGTTCACCTACTGGAGGGTTGTAGGTGCCATCATGACCTGAGAAATATGGTCGTGACAGCTTTGGGTAGAAGGCATGAAAGCCATCTACGACAGAGATACGAAGAGAACTTTTAACCAGGAGTGTAGCTTCAGTTTGGCAGTGGTTGGGGATGATTTGCCTAACATCCACCACTAATTTGCCACCAACCAATGGTTCCTATTCCAAGAGATGCCGGAGGTTATCACAAGGAGGTGGTTCGTTAATTCTTTGCCTCCTATCAGGACAAGCAAGACTCTATGGGGTACAAGGGCAATGTTGAGGTCTTTCCTCGCTTGGACTCAGTCATGGTTTAGGGTAAGAAAATTTGCATCACACTTGCTGCTATCAATGCCATTTACTGGGGTAACCCAATTGAGCCTGCACCAACACTTAGGGCTAAGTTGTTTGCTGAGAAAAAGCCATTGGACTGGACTGCCATTATCATTGCTCCTGGGAGTTCCCTCTGGGTCATAATGGGGGGTATTATTCCACTTCAGACTATGTACTTTGGGGCACGCCTACGATACGACTTTGTCTTCACTAGATTCCTCCCTTCTCAAAATGATCAAAAGGTTACCCAGGAAGGCATCATTCTTGTAGCCGCCATCATGTCGGGGGAACATGTTAACTTTAGGAAGATTGCAGTTGTGGTGATCAAAAGAAAGACACGTCAGGGTGGTGACTCATTCCCCTTTCCTGTGCTCATTAGCAAGCTATGTTCTAAGGCTAGAATTATATATTTCTGCTTTGATAACCTTACTCCCGCCACTGGTGTGCTTGACCTTGAAAAGAAGACAGATGTGGATTCCCCAAGGATGAAGAGGCACAAAATGCAGCCTTTTGAAGATATCGAGGTGGAGGTCACGGATGTTGAGCCCACTGCTTTTTCTCTTTCAAGATCAGCCTCAGAAGCAACTATTCCTATAGAGTCAGGAAATTATGCAGTTGTTGCACCTCCTGGACCTTCGCTATCTTTATCTATCTCGCCTCGGGCTAGCCTCCAAAAGCTAGTTAACTTGACCTATTCTCATGATAGGTAGTTGATCAATCTAGTTAAACAGCTACCTTATATGATTCAGAAGCCCGTAAAGAGGGCTATGAAGGAGATAGTAGATAGTGTGAGCAACCCATGCAAGAGGGTATATGTTATCAAGGGCACTGTAGAAGAGATACAAAAGGATTGGTACAAGGTCAAAGGGAAGGCACCAATTTATGAGGATGACTTGAGTGCTTTGGATGTGGCCATGACCAAGCCCCATCACACTCTCTGTCCCATGGATGAGCTATTCACTGCATATAATGGTGATGATGAGGAGTTGGCTGATGATCGAGATCCAGTGCTCCAGTGGGTTATCATATAGTCATAACATACTGCCCTTTCCTGCCAAAGAGGAGCAGGTACTAGTTCAGAAGTAACGGAGCAGGCGGACGATGAGAAAGAGTAGCCCATACAGGGAGTTATTGCACCCTTTCCTTACTTTTTTGAGCTTAAGCATTGAGGGCAATGCTTATTTTTATGGGGGAGGTGGTGTATATTTGACTATTGTTATTGGTTGCCCGTGTTGGGCCTTGATATATTGTTTTTATTTTCCTTGTCGGGCCTTGATATTTTTATTTCCCTGTTAGACAATTTATTTGGCCATATCGGACATAATTTGGATGATTATGATATTTCCTTTGTCGAGCCTTTTATTTTCTTAGTGCTTAAATTGTTCCCTCACTGGGTTTATTTTATGTATTGCTTGAGTTGCAATATTATCGGGTTGGTCCTACACGATTCATTGTTTCACTACCTATGCCTTGTAAATGCGCTTAATGCCTACACTGAGTCTTGATTGCAAATGATTGATTCATGAGCGCTTCAAAATTTGGGTCGCATTGTTAATAGTAGAGTAGTGAATAAACTCCAAGGGTTTTCTTCATACAACAGTTCTTTCCCAAGGAGCAAATTATTTCTTTTATTTTTGTTTTCTTTTGTTTATTTTTATGTCAAACTGGGTTGGTGTTACCCTATGATAGATTGAGAGGCAATTTTCTTAAGGGAAAATGCGAAGTTTTAGTTGAAATTGGGTCTGTGTTTTGCTAGTCTCAAAATGGGACCACCGGAAAAAAAATCTTGGCAAAGAAGTTTTTAACGAACTGAAGGAAAGAAGGAAAATGATTTTAAGTAAAGCATTCTCTTGTAATGACTTGCACATTCCCCATTTGGCTTGATCGACTCACAAACGAGTGTGTAAAAAAACTCAGAATAGCTTGTCAAAAGCATTTGTCCCAATTTATTATAAGACCAATTGTGAAATTTTTGTGTGTGATGCCTCGTGTTATAAGGTTGTACTTAGTTCTTGGGTGCATGTGTTGTCTATAACTTACCCCGAATGTGATTCAAGGAAAAATCCTAGACGGAACTGAGCTTGGAAGATGAAATTAGTCCTTTTTGAATGTCACTTCACCCAAATTGACTTCCCTTTACATTGATCCAAGTAAGCCCTTTTGAGCTTGTGACCTTTCTTTGGCACCTTGTTTGAAACCTTGACCCTTCTTGGAACCTCGATTTTCATTCTCCCTAATGGCTCAAAAGTGAAATGTAGGCTAAAAGCCTAAGTTTGGGGGGAATTGAATTGATAACATAGGCAAAAGCCTAAGTTTAGGGGTGCATGCACCAATGTGGAGAAGAAAGGGATGTATTTCAATACAAGGTTGCAACATATGCCTAAAATCAAAAATTGCTTCAAATTGTCCAATAAAATGAACAAAATGTAAAGAAAAGAAGGAGTCGGTGCTACCAAGTGAAGGTGACAAAAGGAACTTGAATGATCAAGTTGAAGGAAAACCTTGGGTTATGAGTGGAAGAAATAATGTGAAGTTATTGTTCGACAATGTGAGCGGTGTTTTGAATGATTGCAAAGAGCGTTAGGGAGGTTTAGTCACTTGAGACAAATGCAATCCTCAATTTAACCCTAGAAAAAATCGTAACTCACAAGTCCTTAGTAATTTTGAGCTTGGTAACACTACATTAGTGGCAAAATATGTAAAGGGCAAGCCTATGGTCCAATGCATATTCACTCGAACTTCCTTGAGAGAGTGAGAGTCTCTTTGGTTCTCTTATTATCCCATTTGATTGTAAATTGCATGATTGTGAGTGGGATTTTCTCTTTGTGTGAGTGGCATCGCATACTTGAACTGAATGATGAAGTCTCTATTTAATTGAGAGGAATGAATGAGACAAGTTGTGTGACGAATCTCAAGGAAAACCTTGAAGGTCCATGCAAATAACTTAAGAAGCTTGAATATCTTATTTTGAATGACAAATTCTCTTGCTTTTGATTTAGAAATGAAGTCCTTTTGATAAACATTTTGAAATTAGCAATTGCCTTGAGAATATGGTTTTTCAAATTGAGATGAGCATTGTAGTTGAGTCATTTTGTTTGAGTCATTCTATTTGTTATTTTCTTAGTTGTATAGTTTAGGTTAATCTTGTGTGCACCCTGTGTGTTTTAGAACCTAATTCATTCCTTAATTTGTGAGTATCTTGCTTGAGGACAAGCAATAGTTCAAGTTTGGGGGTTTGATAAGTTTATAATCTACCAACTTATTGAGCCTTTATTCATGAACTAATACCATATTTTGATGCGAATTAGAGTTACTTATTGCCTATATTAATGAAAATATAGGTACTCTTGGTTAAAAGAAGAAAATAAAGGAATTGAACCCAAAGAGCTCAAAAAGAGTTGAAGTATGAAGGTGATCGAAATATGGAAGAATATGTCAAGAGGTGCGATCGACATGCAGGCCGAAAAATGCAGCGTGCGGTCCGCACCTCCCTTCGCATCTCACCACTGAATCAACTGAGATCACTGGTCTGAGGAAAAAGAGACATGCGATGCGCATAACATATGGTGCATCTGCACATTGTGTCGCACGTCGCATTGCACCACTCCCAAAGGGCTTTTTTGTCCAAAGCCAAGTGATGTTTTGTGAAGGTTCTAAAACCCATTTTTAAGGTGTGTACCAGATAGAGTTGATAGTTTTTAATTATGAGTTTTTCCCAAGGAAGATATAGAGAGTACTCTTCTCTTTTCATCTTCTACACATATAATTCATTATTTTTGTACTAAATTGAGCTTGGATTTGGATTTTGGCTTGAATATGAATAGAAATATGAGTTACCCAATTGGTATATCTTCTTATTTCCTTAGTATGAATAGCTAATTTCCTTGTCTAGGGGTATGTGTATGATTTATATTTGAATTTGGGTGTGGGTCTTGTTTAATTATACTTATAATTGAAAAATTGATATGGGTCTATTGAATTCCTCAATTTTTAATCATAAGATTGATGGTTGCAAACATTAATTGAGTTTTCTTAATTGTGTTCTTACTTGAAAGAGGGGTTCATAATTCGGATAGGAATTCAATAGTGAGAATTTGAGATTTCCACCTTAGATTGAGGCTAGAAATAATTTAATCGACTAAAACTCTCATCTAAGAGTCTAAGCTAGAAATAGTATGAGCTCCCCAAGCAATTGAATTGGTTTGTTTATGTTAAAACTATTGTGCTTGAGAAAAGACCATAGGATATATATTTGGAGGATCGAGAGATTACCAAATATGATTAAAACCAATGCTATCCATATCGTTAATCGAGAATTTGCATAATTAACAAAGTACCCTAACCCTTGGTAGAATCCCATCAGAAGCATACCCCTAGTATCATTCTCATTGATTATAAATCTCGTATTTACATTACTCTTTTGTGTTGAAATCAAATTTGATACGTAAATTTCCCTTTCCAATTCCTCCAATCTTTACTTTAAGTTGTTTGAGCATTTACTCTCTTAGTGATTATTTCTCAATGATCTCTTAGCGAATCATTACTCCATTCTCCATGGATTCGACTCCCACGATCCGTTGGGTTACTTTTGTTTTTCTTGATGATCACTACCACCTCCTTTGGGAGAGTGGTTTTGAGAATTATCAGTCACCTTTATAAAGAATTTGTTTCCAACAAGTAAGAAAGCAGAGCTGAGGGAAAAGATTTTCTTCTTCAAGCAGCTTCCAATGGAATAGTTGTATGAGGCCTAGTAGAGGCTCAAGCAGTACCTTTAGAGATCTCCAGGGCATGATTTCCTGACAACATCTTGATGGAGAAGTTTTACATGGGGTTGGACCCCATCCCTCAATCTATTACAAACCATGTTGGTAAGGATAATTTTATGGATAAGATCTTAGCAAGAGTTACTCAGATGATGAACAGGTTGACTGCCCATAATTAGGCATGGCATTCCAGTTGTTCTAATGTAGGATACATGCGTCCATCCTTGACCAATCTAACCAAATATAACCATGAGCAAGATGAAATGATTGCAAAGTTAGTCACTAGCCTTGATCTACCCAACAAGAGGGTGACAGAGAATGATATCAAGAAGGTGATTGCAGTTGAGAGCATACCTCTACAACAAGCACTGGTTTTCAGTCTTGAAGAAGTTGGGTACCCAGATTTACAAAATACACAGTCTAAAGAGGCAAACAACATAAACAACACTGGAGGTTAGTACAGACAAGGGCAGTATTACCAGGGGCAGGTTTATAACAATCAAACCCAGTAGATACTGCAACAATTGACTCAGTAGAGACCACAACAGCAAACTCAGTGGAGACCGTAACACAAGACTCAAGGAAACTATGATAATGCCAATAGTTTTGGAAACAAAAATGCAAACCCTTATATCCCTTCAAGGGGAAATCAACACGATCAAGGAACGTTAAAAATAGAGGAGCATGCTAGAAATAATTCTGGCAAATGAGAAGAAGGCTGACACTTCAGCAAATAATCTATCATAGGTAATAGGTTCCCACACAGCTTCAATCCAGAATCTAGAGCAATAGTTCAGGGATCTATCATGAGAGAAGAATCCAAAGTTGAACGGACAGCTCCCCAATGATATTGTGGCTAAGCCAAGAGGTGGGGGTGGCCAACCATCAAATTGTATAGCTATTACTACTCAAAGTGGGTGTACCACAATGAATGATATTTTTAATGAGGAACCAGTGGAGGAAATTGAAGTAGAGATTTTTTCCGAGGAGCACACAGTGGTTGATGGGGAATTTCCAATGGTTGAGAAAGTTGTTGAGGTTGTTAGACAGAGTGAAAAAGGGCAACAAAGAAGTTAGTGCAGGTATTTAAGTATCCTCACCATTCCTATAGATGTTGAGGAAGAAAATCGGGGACTCCTAATGCTTGAAGTTTTATGATCAGTTGAAGAAGCTATTAATGAACATCCCATTTCTTGATGCATTTTATGAGATGCTGATGTTAGCTAAATATCTGAAGGAGTTGTTCTTTTAAGGTGAGTTCTACTATCTCGCAGACACTAGTTGAGAAGAAGGATGATCCAGGGGCATTCACAATCCCATGTACCATTGGGGTGTGAGATTTTGCTAGGGCACTATGTGACAATAGTGCAAGTATCAACCTCATGCCCCTTGCTATATACAAATAGTCTAGACTCGGACTTTCTAGACCAAAAATTATGAGGTTACAAATGGTAGATAGATCAGTGCAAAGACCAGTTGGTATTGCTTATGATATGTTAGTGTAAGTTAAAAAGTTCATGTTACCGGCTGACTTCTTGATTCTTGATTGCGCTGTTGAAAGGAAATTCCCTTAACCTTGTGACGTCTATTTTTTGCTATAGGAAGAGCATTGATAGACTCAGAAAAGAATGAAATTAAATTTTGAGTAAATGATAAGGAATTCACCTTCAAATCTAGAAAGGGGATGAATTTGCCGAGCAAGTATCACAACATCTCAGTTATAGATGTTGTTGAGGATACAATTGATGAACTTATTGACTTGAAGGTTGAGGAAGAGAGTTTCTGTGAGGCATTGGCCACAATTTTGGTCAACTTTAATGGATAGGATATGAATTGTATGTGGAGACAGTGAATTCCTTGACAGGGTTGGTATCCTCTAGTTACACTTTGAAGAAACTCTTCTTAGACTTGGAGAACATGGCCACATGATAAATTGGTATTTCACCAACTTATTTAGATCTTAATCTTATACTTTTTATATCATAATTAAGAAAAAATAGTGCATTTTATATGATTAACTTCCATTTTATAGGTTTATGTGATTTAGAAGTCATCGGAAAAGGAATCAGATAAAAATAAGTCAAAATGGAGCTTTTTATGAAGAAGTTGAACTAGCAGGATCTTGTTCTTTAAGATCGCGAGCTACAATGTTGCAATCACAGTCAATCGGAAGTCAAAGCCTCACAATCGCGAGGAATAATGACACGATTGTGATAAAGGAGTAGATAAACCATAACGACCTCGAGGATTAGTCACATGACCATGATGAAACAAAAGACAAACTATCATGATCACTAGAATTGGTCATGCAACCATGATGAAGGAAATCGACAGTTATAGGACAACTATGTAAAATCACATTTTTGGAAACCCCAATCAATATAAAATAACTCCCAACCATTTTAGAATAAATCTTTGGAAAAATTTACATGTGAGACTCATCTTTGGCAAGCTTGGCGAGTAAGTTCAATACCCTACACCATCAAAGTGAAGATTGAAAGCTTTGGATTGTAAAATTCTTAATTTAATTTCTACAACTCTTGTTTTTATTGCATAATTGTAGGTGTGATTAATGTTTAGAGATTTGGATACTGTGTTAGGAATAAAAAATATTTGGGTTTGAATTCTTATCTTATGCTTTTACAATTAATTGAATATTTTGTAGTTTTTTTAATTGGGTTTTTTAATTTCTAATTAATCTCATGATTGAATTGATTTTTAAAGGGAGTGATAAACCATTGGCCTTGCCTCTTTTACTTTGATTTAGATTTAAAGAGTGAATCAAGGTTTGGAAAAGGTTACTTAGCACGACTTGGGGATTTAAACCTCATTTTATGGATTTGAGCTAGAATTAGGCAAACTTGAGTGTTGCCCATAATTGGAACATCTTTATTGACACTTAGCTAAATTCGAGAGAACTAGTTTATAAATATTCGCTGATTATCGAGCCATATTGGTGAATACTTGAGATTCCAAAGAATATTTTGATTAACACATTTGATGAGGAATAGGCAATTGAATTATGATGGATCATATAGATGTGAATTGAATCCAATTCCCGAATATCCCTTGTTATACTTGTATTGTGAATTTCATTGATCAATCCTATCCCTTATTTTAGTTACTTTTCATCGTAAAACCCCCACACCATTTTATCTTTTTGCTCTTCGGATTTAGTAAGTTGTTTTAATTCCTTACTTTCTCAATCACCTTGATATTGTTCCTCGTGGACTCGACCATGACTCTTATTGGGTAAATTGTTTTGTGACGATCATAGTTACCTTCTTAATCAAAGAGTTGTTTTGGACGTTATAAAAAATGGAACCATTGCAGGGGAATAATTTGGAGTATTGAGTTAGTTTAGAGTTTGAGCATGCTTGCTCTAGTTCAAATTTTTGAATATTTATTTTTGTTTTAGTTAGTTTTATTTTTGTTTATTAATTGATTCTATGGCATCTCGAAATGCTAGAGGTCTTGGAGGTTGCAACTCAAATTATATTGATCCATATTGTTATTATGGATGACCCAACTATTAGAAAAATTGTAGAATTCACCCTAGGAGAGAGAGGTATGCACCTTCTCGATCCTATGATGGGTATGATTGTTATTTATGTTGTGGTCAAGATGGATATTAGAGTGATTGTCCAAACTATTGTCCCCCCTCCCGCATTTATGCTAATAATTGTGCTAGTTATGCTTGTGAGTTTGATTGGAATCGTGCCATGGCAAGTGGAGTACAACATACCGGTTCCAAAGGAATGCTCAAAACACTTCAAACTCGTTTGGACCGGTCAACTATCATGCATAAGGAGGTTCTTAACATCAAGCAACTTTTTGTTCTCTAGGGGCATGCTAAAGTGGATGAGGAGGAAAACCTCACAAACCAACCCATGGAGAATTTTCCTACCTCTCAGGAGGTTAGTCATGATTTGGCACGTGAATAAAAAAGTACCCACGTCAAAAGAATGGAGGCCATGCTCCAATCCTTCTTCAAGAGACAAGAACTAAAAGACCATTTCGAAAAGAATGGAAGCAATGCTCCAACCTTTCTTCAAGATACAAGATAAATCCAAAGAGTAGGAGAACCTTGCCAAACAATCCATGATGGTTTTGCCTACCCCGCAAGTGAATGCATGGCTTGGGGCATGTGATGTAATTGGCGTGGGTAGTTGCATTTAGTGGTTTTCCCATGATGATGAGGACACCATGGATTTCTATGAGGAAAGAGAGAATTTTCAACCACCAAACCCAAGCGTGGTTCAAGATGCCAAGAGCGAACAAATGACACTAGAGTTGTAAATCGAAGTTCAACAAATCATTTGTGAAGACTCTAGTGCATTTGGAAGTAAGGATGTCATGAATGGGGAAAATTTAAGAGTGGAGATACTTAAGTCTCACTCCAAACATTTTTCAATGTTCAGCTTGGTTGATTTGATGAAAATCAAAGTACTCAAACCTATAGAGAACCTTTGGAAAGGATAAGGATCGAGGTGTGTTCATGTTGAAGTTTGTCATCGATAGAAGACAAAATGACTTCCCTCATTTGAAGGCAAAAAAGTGCAAAATGTGACACCAAGGAAATGGCATTCTCGTGTTCTTGTCTTCACCTAGTGAGTATCATCAGACTCTCGATTCAAAATTGGGTTACAGGTTCATATCTTCCAAATAGAGGGACAAGTGAAGCTACTTGTGTCGCACCTCGACATTAAATTGAGCACTTGATAGGAGGAAACAAATTATTTGAACTATTCTCCTTGTGTTTTACTTCACTTTTTGTTGCTTTTTAATGTGTTTTTAGGTGATACCCAAGCATTGGAGGTCACTAACCAGACCTATGGAGCTCATGTGTGTTTCAGGCGGGGACACGTGGCACGCATGTGTAACCTCATCTGTAAACCATTGCACTACAAAAAACAAGAAATTTCTACATTCAGCAAAGTATCACAATCGCGACCCTTGACCATCGCAATAGTGATGAATTAAATTTTCATTATACCTTCACGTTCACGTGAATTTAATTCTTCACAATTGCATGGAAATGCATTATGATAATGATGCACTACTCAGTTCCCACGTATTAATAATTGACAAACTATGAAGGAACAAGGATTTTGAACTTAAACCAGTTGTTCTCCTTCTCCTCAAGCACAAAAGAACAACATCTATCAACTTTTTCAATTCCATAGCTTATTCAAATTGCACACTCAAAGGTATGTGCCCTTTCCTTATTCTCCTTGAAATTATTTGCTTTCTAGTGTGTGAAATTAGTGGTGATAATAGATTTTTGGGCTAATATATTTTTTATCTGTAAGTTTTAGTCATGTGGGTTCTTTAAACTGTGAATACTGTTGGGTGAGGTTGGTTGAGAGAAAAAAGGTTGTTAACTTGAGAAATTTGGGCAAAAATTAGTCCTAATGGACTATGAAAATGGTGGAAGAAAAAGGGTGCATAACACCTGATTGACAAAATGCTGGACTGAACAAATTCAAGGCAAATAAGACAATCTTCGTGAACACGATGCCTAATCCTGTGATCACGATGAACAAATGTTTGCAAAATAAATAAATAATGGTCTTCACAATTGTGATGAAAAATCTCGCGGTTGCGATGACCAATGCCTGACAGTTTCAAAAATAGCCCAAAACAATAGCTTTGCACAGCTCTGTTAAAAACCATTTTGGCCCATTTCTTTGGCCTAATCATGTCATAATACTTTCTTTTACATGCGGATACAAGCATTTGATATATTTACTCCTTTTATATGTACTTAAAGCTTGAAAATGGTTGCAACATCAAATGAAATAACTCAAGAGGATGTTGCCCAAGTGTCCAATGAGGAGTATTTGATCAGGGCATCTTCGTCTCCCTGAAATGTTCATAGTTATATGATCGTCACTTAACGAAGAACATTATTAGGGTGCGAGGCATTTTGTTGGAAGGTCTTAAAGAAATATGGGCCGACTTTTATGGAAGGTTTGTCTCGAGTGGTTTGATGTGATTTTATGCTGAGCCTATTAAGTCAAACTTCTCTATAGTCTGGCAATTATATGCCAATGCAGCCGAGACAGACTTTTCTAATGATTTGGTTTTTATAATTTGGGACAAGCTAGTCTGATTTGATCTGGAGTTGATCAATGCCTATTACAACCTTCCCAATGGCGACAATGAAGCATATAAAGCACAGGCTAAGAAGTTGGGACTGATTGGTTTTAGTATAGGCTACATGATGGCAAGATCCCACTGTGGATAGATTTGAATATAAGGATTGAGTCTTCTGAGTTCAATGTTGAAGCCAAAACATGGCTTTCCATTATCTGTGCTCAAATTATGCCATCCAAAAATTACTCGGATGTGTCACCTGAGAGGGCCATAGTTATTTATGTTATCATAGAGGGGCTTCCTGTTGATGTGGGCCAGTTAATCGTGTATGAAATTCAGCAAGTTGTGATTAAAGGAACTAATAGCTTGTTTTCCCTTCCTTGATCATACATTTATTTTACCAAGCCGGAGTTGAGAAGAGGGATGATGAAAATGAAAATAATCCAGAGAAGCTAATTCATCTTCTAAAAAAAAGGGGAGCTAGACATGCACTGAAGAAGAGGAAGATCGATGAGGTATCCGCATCATTTGGTCTATTCTCTGATTCTAGTGAGGCACTTGAGTTAGCAGCTACTTCCGAGGCTATTGGGCCACTTAAGATTAGGTCCTCTACACTTATAAGCATCTCAAGCTAAGTATATGGAATAGATGCTAAGATACGCCAGCTTATAGTTGGCCTTCCTTTATGCCTCCACATAGCCACCTGGACCGACCTCCTCTACTACCCCTAATGGACCCATATTGGCAAGTGTGGTGTGTGAGCAATAATACATCAAGGAAAGGTTGGCAATAGTACAAAGGCACTAGAAGAAGTAGAGGGAGCATGACAGGAACCAAATCAAATTTCTCATCAAGATGATGAGCACACTCAGGAATTTGTGTGGAGCTGAGGAGGATTATAACATTGGTGAGGCTGACTAGGTCCTTTCTAGGCCCAGTAGCTTTAGTTCTTATTAATATTGTTCAGAGAGCACCATCAAACTTATATTTTATTATGTTATTAGGCAGTAAGGGCACTGCCATGTTTTTTAAGTTGGGGGTGGCATAATTTGGGTGTATTGGTTGTATTTATGCCCTTGTCGGGCTTGACTTTATCCTGTGTTTTACTTGTGCCCTTGTCGGGCTTGATATTTTGATTAATGTATGGATATTTGTGCTCCCTTGTCGGAATTGTTATGATATTTTGTGCCCTTGTCGGGCTTGTGTTGCTTGATAAAGCTTTGGATGAAGATTTTTATGGTTTATCTCTTTAGTTTCTTTTGCTATTCCTTTATTTAAAGATTTTTTATTTTCTTTTGTAGTAGTTGAGTGAGGATTCCCAATGATAGATTGAGTGATGACATTCTTAAGGGAAATCATCATTTTGTTTGGTGTTTTGAGCCAGGGGAAGTTTGAGTACCCGTTAGGCTAAAAGTTTGGTGTTTTGAGTCACGATAAATTTGAGTACCAATTATGCTAAGAAGTTGAGCTTGTTTGAATTGGTGCAAACTGTTGAACACCTGTGAAATGCAAGTCCTGACTTGCGAAGTGCAGGTTCAAACATAAGTGTTCGGCAGAAGGGCAACCTATACTGCCTAGGGTATGCATTTGCACATATGTGCCGCAAGTCTCCAGCTGCAAAATGCAGGTGCAAGGGAAGGTATATTTATTTTGTTTGGGGTTGTGTGTGTTGGTTAAGTCTAAGTAGCCATGTCAATTTAGATGTATGATTTGACCCATTGATGGATAGGGTGACATGTTTATTAAGGGCAAATCGTCATCTTTTGAGATAATGTGGATATTGACTTGTTTGGTACTAATGGAGTTAGTCTTGCATATGAATTGAGTTGAATTGAGGATGCCCCTCCAAAAAAAATTCTGAAAAGTTGTAGAGCAAAGAATGATGTTAGTGAAAACTCTTTTAATCTTTTTGTGACTCTTCACTCATTAGTGGTGATAATTGAAAATGTAAGATGTGGCTCTATTTGTTCTTGTTTAGGAAGTGAAATTTACCATTCTTGAATAGTTTGCATGCCATATGTGGTGAGTTTTTATGGAATAATTCTTGTCCTTGGTTGTGTCAATTAAAACTTGCCCGATTAGTTTTTCAATTCTAGTCTCGATTGTATTTGGTTGGAGAAATGATCTTAGGCCTTCTCTGTGAATTTTGGAAGCCCACATAGCCTTAAAATCCAACCATTGCACTAAATCTATCATTAGTGACCCCATTTGAGCTTAATACCTTTTATGTGGCAACCTCATTACAAACCTTGAACCATTTGAAAATGAATCCCTCTTCTAAACTTGTCCCTCCTTGAACTTTAAAAATGTGAAATTGAGGCCAAAAGCCTATAATTTTGGGGGTGATGGAGAAACACCTGGGACGAGATGAGTAATACATTGTTCTTTGAAGTAAGCATTAAAAGAACTTGTCAAAGAAAGGAAGAATTTGAATAGAGAAGCAAAAATGAAAGAAAAGGAAAAAAATCCTCCAAGGTGAATAAAAATATAAAAGTGGGGCATCTAGTAAAATAATTGAATAAGTTCTGTGTTTCAAGAAAATGAAAAGGAAAATGGCTTTGGTTTTGAATTGAAAAAGATGTTTAGTGTTCAAGGAGGAAGTAGTCACTTTGATCCAAAATGCTTATCCTACCCTTACCTAAGCCTACATTACTGTCACGACCTGATTTCTCGGTCATGATGGCACCTACAACCCCCCAGTAGGCGAACCAATTCCCGTAGCCCAGGACAGTTAGAAATGGGCTACTATCTAATAAATAAGCGGGAGGGTAGTTTAATAAGCAAAAGTAAGGGAACAAGATGAAGAGAATAGATAACAGGAATATATACATACATATGCGGAAACTAAACCAAACCCCAAGACCTGGTATCATAGTATAGAGCCAAAACTACATACATGGAGTGTAAATGATCCAAAACAATATATACAGATGTCTTTGAATGGTAATAGAGTACATAAAGCAAAAGATAAACTAAAGCTAAGCTCCGATCGCCAAGAGCTCACCCTCAGTCTGAAGTAGTCCCCACCGGATCTCCAAGCAAGAATCACAGCGATCTAACGGCGATGGCTCACGCTAGGATATGCACCCAAAGATGCAGGGGGTAGGGTGAGCACCAAATGCGAAGCATAAGGTACCCAGTAGGTATCATAGGTCGACTGGGCACATATAAGATAAAAGCGTAGTAACAAATAGAATAGAAGCAAGTAGTCACAGAAATCAACGAAAGGTACACAAGAGCTAGCCCAGAGGGAAATCAACAGAACCACATGTGAGGCCAGCAAGCCGAACATATACACCATAGGCACAGGTGAAAGTAAGAAATAACGCACCTGGGCTCCTTTCAATAACAGTGTATACATAATAGGTTTACGAAATGGATGGTATGCCGGTAACCTCAAGTGTACGAAGAGAGAAAGAGTAATGATAGGCATGCTCAGAGACATGAATCAAACTCAACTAATCATATCAATCTCAACCAGAAACTAACAGTTTAGCAGTAACCAATTTCATTCTTAACCGTAACAGGGAATAATTCTGTAAGTAAATAGCAAGAGTCTACCTATAGTCCCCCGGCCGCCCATACAACCGGGGAACACAAACAAGTGTAAACAAACCCTCCGGCATCCCATACTGCCGGAGCGTACAATCAACAAACAACAAACAAGGGTGGAGCCTCAAACAATGAATGATATGATGCATGAAGATCTCAAGTGAAATGGTATCTCTGTATGTACCTCCTCCAGTGCAGATCCGGCCCAGCAGGTAGGTTCCATGGAAGGACACTGCCCGTATACCTCTACTCCACCGTATACCCTTCCTCTGGCACACGCAGCCCGCAGCCCCAGGCCCGTATGGAAAGGTCCATGGAGGTCCCTGACCCCATACTAAAACTCAGTATCAAAACATGTCATCCGGAAGCAAGTCCGGGTTCAAGATAGAGACCCAGTCTCTAATATATGCAAGCCCAGACCCTGTCCAGGACTAAAGTAGTAGGAAAATATCTCAAAAACCCTCCAAGGGTGCCCGAGCATAACCGTGTCTAAATAGTATAAAGTCATCCAGGTGCTCGGTCCGACCGAGGCTAAAATCATCTCAAGTAGCAAGAAAACTCAACTAGCACCCCGGCCCTGCCGAGTCTAGCGTTAATCGTAAAACTGGTGATTTAAATCATCATTTTACTTTCTTTTACCCAGGAATATTCACAAGATAAATCGAACCATTTCCAATTCATTTCCATCAAAAATGGGCCAGAACCGTAGTAAAAAATGGAAAAACCTCTTTTTATGCATGGAAATGGTATGATCAAGCACAATAGCTACCCAGCAGCTCACAATCAACCTATCGACCCTGCACAGGCCCATAGCTACTCAGCAAGCATAACCAGCCTAGAAGGATAATTCTATGGCCGGGACTCGCGGACATTCCCAATATCCCACCTTCTATGTTCCAGAGTCAACAAGGCCTCACAGGACCACAAGGGTAAATAAAATATATCGGCAAGTACAACAAGCACGGAGGAACAAAAGTAGGCGGACATGAATAAAGCGGTCGAGGTCTGTGGTACCAATCTAATAATCCAACCCAAGGATGCCAGCTAGTACAATTTTATCCTATATATGCGGAGTCTAGGGAAAATAAATCGTAACCTACCTGTCGTCCGATGACAAGCTTGAACCTCTCCGAAAAAGCTCCAACACGAACTCAAACTCGAACTCGGGCTTGAATAACTTGACATAGATAATCAATATTAATACCATGATAAAAAGAGTAGCGCCAAACAGCCATCAACTCCCCTCTTTACCGTAACATATGTAGAAGCTATGTAACCCGCTTGGTAGAGAGTAACCCCAAAATGAATGAATTGCTAGAGTTTTTAACAATGTTAGAACCAAAATGAAAATATAATAAGTTCCAAACTTGAACTAATACATATGCTAAATGAGTCCAGCAAATGGATGTATTGCCACCTAGATATATCTTTTTCAAAAGATATACTAAGCCCACCTAACTTAGTGACACCATTTAAAGCAACCATTTGGTGTAGCCTCCCTCCACTTCCACGTGGGGGAGGTGTCCATTCAAAATCATTTTGTCCTATTACGTATGTGTTCGGGTATTGCGTAGGTTCGTGGTAAAATATATATAATTTTTTGAATATACCATAATTAATAGAAAATTATTTCAAACAAAACCTACTATATTATAATAATAATTTTTAACATAACTAAATTTACTATCTCCGTTAAAATAATACAATGTATAAAAACCTTATAAAATAAATACATACACAATTATGTCATAACAAAAGTATTTTTCATACACATTGGAATACTTTAAAAAGGTAATAAAAAATATAACTTAAAAATAAAATATTTTCAAATATACGCGCGATGCTAATAAAATTCTTAAATTTAGGTTCGCAATTCACCATCACACGATTTTGATACTCAAGAAGTCTCTTGGAACCCTCCCTTATGTTTTCTCACTGTTTCAGAACTGAAATGACATTTTAAAACGTGAAGTTGAGGCTTTAAATCGATCTTGACCCGACCCGGTTCGCGACCCAGTTTCTGCCAGACAGTCCGCGGTAAAACAGCCATAACTTCTTACTCCGAGATCAGTTGGATGTGAGGTTTTGTGCGTTGGAAACTAGATAGTAGCCCATTACTAACTGTTCTGGGCTGCGAGAATTGGTTCGCCTACGGGGGGGTTGTAGGTGCCATCATGACCGAGAAATCGGGTCGTGACAACTTGGTATCAGAGCTTTAGGTTCACCGGTGTCATCAGTATAAGAGCCAATGTCTAGTAGAGTCCTGCGGATCGGGGCGGAGACGTCCGTACTCAATCTTTGGGAGGCTACAGTGGCATTTTAGGAAATTTAACTCTTTCATTGCTTCTGTGTCGTGCGTTGTACCCTTGAAGTTTCTGGAGATCTCATTTATTCTACTTCATTCTTCCGCAGATGGTTCGTACGAGATCATCGGCATCGCGCGAAGATGAGCCTCCCACTCCAGCTAGGGGTCGAGGACGCCCTCGAACAGTGGCACCTGCTAGAGCTGCTAGCGTGGAGATAGAGCCCGAGCAGCATGTGGTTCAGGGGGCAGCCCAGGTACCACCAGCTCCAGCGCCAGCTCCAGCGCCAGCTCGAGTATCAGCTCCAGCGCCAGCTCGAGTACCAGCTCCAGTGCCCACTTATGTGCCAGCTCCAGCCGCAGCTCAGTCTCCAGATATTCGGGGATTACTATTACAGCTTTTGGGTGTGATTGGAGAGCGGCCTTCCGAGGTAGCGCAGACATCCGCTCAGGGGGCAGCCCTGGGTGCACAGAGCTCAGGAGCGCAGCCTGCTACTATGGCTCCCGTGCGGAGGTTATTCCGGTTCCATCTGTTGCACAGCCTCTGCTCCTCGCCCAGCTATGACAGAGTCAGCAGCAGAGGCGTTGGGTAGGTTTTTGAGGTTAGCACCTCCGAGGTTTGCTGGTACTTCTGGACAGGATCCACATGACTTTATTACTACCTGTGAGGAGATGTTGCATCATTTGGGTTTGTTGGAGACTCATGGGGTTGGTTATACTACCTATCAGTTGGAGGGCCCAGCGAAGTTATGGTGGAGGGCTCAGGTTGCTTGTAGACCACCGTCGTCACCTCCTTTGACCTGGTCTGAGTTTTATGAGGCCTTTATGGCCAAGTTCCTACCCCAGAGTGATCGGAAGCGTCGCAGGGAGCAGTTTACTCACCTTGTACAGGGGTCTACGACTATCTTGGAGTATGAGACCCGTTTTCATCAGCTAGCACCGTTCGGAGCTATGATCATTCCTACTGAGGCTGATAGGATTCGCAGATTTGTATGGGGTTTGAGGCCAGAGATCAGACAGCCAGCTGAGATATTGATTGCCAGTGGTCGGTCATTCCAGTCTATTGTAGACTATGCCCGCACTGTGGAGGACTTACAGCGACATGATCAGGGGTCCAGAGATAAGAGGCCTCGGTATCAGGGTGTCTATAGTGGTTCCAGATATGGCGGTAGAGGTCCTGGCCAGTGGAGTCAGAGTTATCAGCCACAGCAGTACCAGGGTCAGTCCAGTCGTCCGGTTCAGGCTTCCCTTCAGACTTTCGGTAGTACCCAGTTCGAGCAGGGTCAGAGCAGCCATCAGGGCTATAGCGACCAGTCTTCGAGGGGTACAGTTTCTGGGACATCAGGTCGTGGTGGTCATTCGGGATTTGCGGGTTCATCTAGACTGAGTAGGCCATCAGGGGCTTGTTTTACTTGTGGTGCGATAGGTCACTTTGCTAGAGATTTCCCTCAGCAGGGTACAGTTTAGTTGGCCGAGCCTTTACGAGTAGTTCAGCCCCCAACTAGAGGGGGTGGTCGTCAGAGTAGAGGTAGTGCTCCGCATGGCAGAGCAGGTGGTAGGGATGGCGGTCGGGCAGGTGGAGGTCGTCGTTAGTTTTATGCGGTCCCTAGGAGACCAGAGGCAGAGGCCTCAGATGCTGTGATTACAGGTACGATTTCTGTGTGCCATCAGTCTGCTATGGCTTTATTTGATCCTGGATCCACTTGTTCATATGTATCTGCCTACTTTTGTGCCTTGTTTGGGGTTGGCTATGAGCCATTATCTGTTTCCTGTTTCTGTTTCGACCCCAGTAGGAGATTCTTTAGTACTGGATCGGATTGTGAGATCCTGTATGTTATCTATTGGTGATTCAGAGACTTGGGGTGACTTGATGATTCTTGATATGCTAGATTTTGATGTGATACTGGGCATGGACTGGTTATACCCTCACCGTGTGGTTTTGGATTGTTATGCCAAGACCATTACCATAGCTGTGCCCGGTGTATCCCCGGTTGTATGGCAGGGTTCTGTTAGCCATGCACCATCTGGGATCATCTCTTGTCTTCGAGCTAGAAAGTTGATTTCCCGTGGGTATTTAGCTTATCTAGCATATGTCCGAGATGTTAGTGCTGACCCCACTTCTCCTGAGTCTGTTCCTGTGGTTAGCGACTTCCTTGATGTGTTTCCTACCGACCTGCCAGGCCTTCCACCTGAGAGAGATATTGATTTTGCTATTGAGTTAGAGCCGGGCACTAGGCCCATTTCTATTTCTCCTTACCGTATGGCTCCTGCTGAGCTGAGGGAGCTTAAGGAGCAGCTCCAGGATCTGTTAGCTAAGGGGTTATAAGACCTTAGTGTGTCACCTGGGGTGCTCCTGTTCGTCTTCGCTGAAGAAGGAAGGATTGGGTTCGATGCGCATGTGTATTGGATTATCGGCAGCTGAATAGGGTTGACAAGTGAAGAATAGGTATCCTTGCTCGAGGATGTGATTTGTATTGAGCCAGCTTCAGGGTTCAGTCATGAATTTTCGAAGATTGATTTGAGGTCTGGGCTACCATCAGTTGAGGATTAGGGCGGAAGGACATCCCTAAGACAGCATTCAGGACACGTTATGGCCATTATGAGTTCCTAGTGATGTCTTTTGGGTTGACTAATGCCCCCGCAGCCTTTATGAACTTGATGCATAGGGTTCTTGGCCCGTATTTGGACTCGTTTGTGATAGTTTTTATAGACGACATCTTGGTATATTCGCGTAGTAGAGATGAGCATGAGCAGCACTTGAGGGTTATACTCCAGACTTTGAGAGATCATCGGCTTTATGCCAAGTTCTCAAAGTGTGATTTTTGGCTTGAGTCAGTTGCATTCCTAGGGCACGTGGTGTCTAAGGATGGGATTAGGGTTGATTCGGGAAAGATTTCAGCGGTTTGTGAGTGGCCTAGACCTACTACTGTTACTGAGGTTCGCAGCTTTATTGGGTTAGCAGGTTACTACAGACAGTTCGTTGAGGGATTTTCTTCCATAGCAGCACCCTTGACTATGCTGACTAGGAAGGATATCCCATTTCAGTGGTCGGATCAGTGTGAGGATAGTTTCCAGAGGCTTAAGGCCTTATTGACTTCAGCTCCAGTTTTGACTTTGCCGGTTGAGGGTCAGAGCTTCTCCGTGTATTGTGATGCTTCTGGGGTTGGTCTTGGTTGTGTGTTGATGCAGCAGGTCGAGTAATAGCATATGCGTCGAGGCAGCTGAAGGTTCACGAGCGCAACTACCCCACTCATGACTTAGAGTTGGCGGCGGTAGTTTTCGCGCTCAAGATCTGGAGGCATTATTTATATGGAGTTCACTGTGATATCTTCACCGATCACAGTAGTCTTCAGTATATCACGGAGTCAGCGGAGTTGAACTCGAGACAGAGGAGATGGGTCGAGTTACTGAAGGACTATGACTTTACTATTCTGTATCATCCGGGCAAGGCAAACGTGGTAGCGGATGCCTTGAGTCGGAAGGCGGTGAGTATGGGTAGCCTAGCTTCTCTTTCAGTTTTAGAGCGGCCGTTGGCCTTGGACATCCAGTCCTTGGCTAACCGTCTGGTTAGGCTTGACTTGTCGGATCCTAGCAGGGTTCTCGCCAGTGTTGAGGTTCGTTCTACTTTGATTGATCAGATTCAGGGCCGTCAGTTTGAGGATCAGCAGTTGTGTGACCTTCGTGATCGGGTTGTTCAGGGTGAGACCAGTCGGGCTACTCTAGATTCAGATGGGGTTCTGAGGTTTGATAGTCGCCTTTATGTTCCGAGGGTTAGTGATTTGATTCAGTTGATACTTCGTGAGGCACATTGTACTAGATATTCCATTCACCCTGGCACAGCGAAGATGTATAGAGACTTGAGGCAGCTTTACTGGTGGAGTGGTATGAAGCGGGATATAGTGGAGTTTGTATCTCGGTGCTTGAACTGTCAGCAGGTTAAGTTCGAGCATATGAGACCTGGTGGGTTGATGCAGCGACTTCCCATTCCTGAGTTGAAGTGGGAAGGGATTAATATGGACTTCGTTGTTGGTTTGCCCCGTACTTTCCATGGGTTTGATTCCATATGGGTGATTGTTGATAGGCTGACTAAGTCAGCACATTTCTTGCCAGTTCAGACTTCTTATGGCTCAGAGAGGTTAGCTCAAATCTACCTTCGTGAGATTGTTCGATTGCACGGGCGGTCCCAGCTTCTATCATTTCAGACCGCGGCACTCAGTTCACCATCTCAGTTCTGGAGCTATTCAGCGAGATTTGGGTACAGAGGTTCATTTAGCACCGCTTTCCACCCTCAGACAGATGGCCAGTCCGAGAGGACCATTCAGGTTCTGGAGGACATGCTTCGAGCCTGTGTTCTTGACTTTGGAGGTTTTTGGGATCAGTTTGTTCCCTTGGCAGAGTTTGCTTATAATAACAGCTTCCATTCGAGTATCGGTATGGCACCTTTTGAGGCTTTGTATGGCAGGCATTGCAGATCACCGGTAGGTTGGTTTGATGGTTTTAGTGCTGGGCCACAGAGCACAGATTTGCTTCGAGATTCCTTAGACTGAGTCCGAGTGATTCAGGATAGACTTTGGGCAGCTCAGAGCAGGCAGAAGAGTTATGCTGATCGTAGGCTTCGTGCCTTGGAGTTTAGTGTCGGTGACTTGGTGTTTCTCCGGGTATCGCCCATGAAAGGCGTGATGAGATTTGGTAGGCGGGGCAAGCTTAGCCCCAGGTACATTGGGCCATTTGAGATTCTGCAGAGGGTTGGTAGCGTTGCCTATCAGTTAGCCTTACCTCCGATATTTTCAGCTATACATCTTGTGTTTCATGTTTCGATGTTGCGTCGGTATATCCCAGATGAGTCTCATGTGTTGCAGTGGGACTCAGTTCAGTTGGATGAGGGTTTAGCCTTTGTTGAGGAGCCGACAGCTATTTTGGCCAGAGATGTCAGGAGATTGAGGTCGCGAGAGATCCTGGTTGTTAAGGTTCAGTGGAGGCACCGTCCAGTCGAGGAGGCTACCTGGGAGACCGAGAGAGATATGAGGGATCAGTATCCGCAGCTATTTTAGCCTTAAGGTACCCCCTTGACCTTGACTTTCGAGGACGAAAGCCCTTTTTAGTAGTGGATGATGTAATGACCCTTCTGGTCATTTCCACGTTTAAGTTTTGAAGTCAAGCAAATCGACGAAAGATATCGTAAGACCTTTAACAAATTTTCTGAACT
Organism: Jaltomata sinuosa; assembly: GCA_003996215.1. NCBI lineage: Eukaryota > Viridiplantae > Streptophyta > Magnoliopsida > Solanales > Solanaceae > Jaltomata > Jaltomata sinuosa. The sequence continues at coordinate 164,624 of QJPP01007386.1, forward strand.
TTGGATCAAATGTTTCGGGAGTTTTCTCCCAATATATAAAGAGTTAGAAGTCCCCCAAAATACCAAATCGAAGGTCTACGAGTCTAGTTTCCAACGCACAAAATCGCACGTCCAAATAATCTCGGAGCAATGAGTTATGACTGTTTTACCGCGGACTGTCTGGCAGAAAATGGGTTGCGAACTGGGTCGCGAATCGGGTCGGGTTTAACCCGATTTAAGCCTCGATTTCACGTTTTAAAATGTCATTTCAGTTCTGAAACAGTGATAAAATATAAGGGAGGATCCCGAGAGAATTCTTGAATATCGAAATCGTGCGTAGGCGAATTACGAGCCTAAACTTAAGAACTTTATAAGTATCGTGCGTGTATTTGAAATATTTATTTAAAAGTTGAATTTGGTAAAAAAATTATTTTATTATTACCTTTGAAAAATATATCTGATACGATATAAGTGTATACGTATTTATTTTATAAAGTTTTTATACTCCGTAATATTTTAACGAAGATAGTAAATTTAGCTATGTTGAAAGTTATTATTATAATATAGTAGGTTTTATTGGAAATAATTTTCTATCAATTATGGTATATTTAAAATATTATATTTATTTTACCATGAATTTATGCAATACCCGAGTATATACGTAACGGATCGGATTGGTTGCCACCTCCACCTCCACGTGGAAGTGGAGGGGCTAAGACAGCACATATCAAGTGAAAGGTGGCCAGCAAATATTGCTAAAGGCGGCAGCACATTGAGTTGCTTTGAAATGATAAGTTGCTGCCTAACTTACATTTTACTTTTCATTATATAATTAAGCAATTGATCAAAGTGATATGTAACTTGCTGCCTAACATACTTATTTCTTTAGCACATAATCTTCACTGATTATGATTGTGCAATTAATTCACGGTGCACAAATAAAGCTTTCTGAGGGAATATTATATTGACGCAATATTCGGTCATCGAAAGAAAATCAATTATCTACGTCAAGTTATTCAAGCCCAAATCCGATTCCGATTCTGATCTAGTTTTGGATTTTCTCGGAGTGGTTCGAGCTTGGACATCGTTGTTTCAGCAGCTTGTCGTCGGACGACAGGTAGGTTAAAGTTTAATTTCCCTAGACTCCGCATATATAGAATAAAATTGTATTAATGGGCATCCTTGGGTTGGATTATTAGGTTGGCACCACAGACCTCGACCGCTTTATTCATATCCGCCTACTTTTATTCCTCCGTTGTTTGTAGTATTTGTCGATATATTTTATTTATTTACCCTTGTGGTCCTGTGAGGCCTTGTTGACTCTGGAACATAGAAGGTGGCAATTTGGGAATGTCCGCGAGTCCCGGGCATAGAATTATCCTTCTAGGTTGGTTATGCTTGCTGAGTAGTTGTGGGCCTGTGCAGGGTCGATAGGTTGATTCTAAGCTGCTGGGCAGCTGTTGTGTGTGACCATATCATTTCCATGCATATAAAGAGGTTTTATCCATGTTTTACAGTGGTTTTGGCTTCGGGCCTACTGGCACTATTTTCTAAACCTTGCATGGCCCGGGGGGCCCGTTTTTGATGGAAATGATTTGGAAATGGTTGATTTCACTTGTGGTTTAAAATCATCAGTTTACGATTATCACTAGACTCGGCAGGGCCGGAGTGCTAGTTGAGTTTTCTTACTACTTGAGATGATTTTTAGCCTCGGTTGGACCGAGCACATGAGATGACTTTTTACTGTTTAGACCCGGAGACGCCCGGGCACCCCTTGGAGGGGTTTTGAGATATTTTCCTACTATTTTTAGTCCTGGACAGGGTCTGGGCATGCATATTCGAGACTGGTTCTATATCTTGATATCGAGACTGGGTCTCTATCTTGATACATGTTCTGATACTGAGTTTTGGTATGGGGTCGAGGACCTCCATGGACCTTTCTATCCGGGCCAGGGGCTACGGGCTGCGTGTGCCGGAAGAGGGGTATACGGGGGAGTAGAGGTATACGGGCAGAGTCCTTCCATGGAACCTACCTGCTCGGCCGGATCGGCGCCGGAGGAGGTACATACAGAGATACCATTTCACTTGAGATCTTCATGCATCATATCATTCATTGTTTGAGGCTCCACCCTTGTTTGTTGTTTGTTGATTGTACGCTCCGGTAGTATGGGATGCCGGAGGGTTTGTTTTCACTTGTTTGTGTTCCTCGGTTGTATGGGCGGCCGGGGGACTGTAGGTAGACTTTCGCTTTTTACTTATAGAATTGTTCTCTATTATGGATAAGTATGACATTGGTATGATTAGTTGAGTTTGATTCATGTCTCTGAGCATGCCTATTATTACTCTTTCTCTCTTCTTCTTACACTTGAGGTTACCGGTATACCGTCCATTTCGTAAACTTATTTTGTATACACTGTTGTTGCAAGGACCCCAGGTGCGTTGTTTCTTACTTTCACCTGTGCCTTTGGGTGTGTATATTCTGCTTACTAGCCTCATATGTGTTCTGTTGATTTCCCTCTGGGCTAGTTCATGTGTACCTTTCGTTGATTTCTGTGACTACTTGCTTCTATTCTGTCTATTACTGCGCTTTTATCTTATATGTGCCCAGTCGGCCTATGATACCTACTGGGTACCTTATGCTTCGCATTTAGTGCTCACCCCTACCCCCTGCATCTTTGGGTGCATATCCTAGCGTGGGCCATCGCCGCTAGACCGTTGTGACTCGTGCTTGGAGATCTGTTGGAGACTACTTCAGGCTGAGGGTGAGCTCTTGGCGATCGGAGCTTAGCTTTAGTTTATCTTTTGCTTTATGTACTCTATTACCATTCACAGACATCTGTATATATTCTTTTGGATAGTTTTCACTCCATGTATGTAGTTTTGGCTCTGTACTATGATACCAGGTCTTGGGGTTTGGTTTAGTTTCCGCATATGTATATATTTATATCCCTGTTATCTATTTTTTTCGTCCTGTTCCCTTTTTGCTAGATAGTAGCCCATTACTAACTGTTCTGGGCTGCGGGAATTGGTTCGCCTACGGGGGGGTTGTAGGTGCCATCATGACCGAGAAATCGGGTGATTTGGTATTTTGGGGGACTTCTAACTCTTTATATATTGAGAGAAAAGCTCTGAGACATTTTACCCAAAGTTCAGAAAATTTATTAACGAAACTTACGATAACTTTTGCCGACTTGCTTGACTTCAAAACTTATCATACGACCAAACAAATGGACCCGGCACCAAAATACCGGTTCCGCCAAGCCTTAAATGACTTGGGGCAGCTATAAAAAAGCTCTAACGGTACAAGGAAAACATATACGTGGAAATAACCGGAAGGGTCATTACAATTATAAACTTAAGAAAGTCCTTTGAGATCTCAGACCGATTGCTTTTGAGTTAGTGACGAATGAAAATACGGGAAAGCTTATGGTTTGATACTTGAAATTCATTGTGAGTGTGAGTGTTTGTGTATTTATCCCTTGTTATAATAATGACATTCAAAAGCACTCTCTTGAAAGAGGTGGTAACGATCATCGTACAAAACAATAAATAACTCAATAGTTGTCGGAGTCATATCCACAAGGAATGGGATGCTGATTGGCCAATAAATTATCAATCACTACAGCGAGTAGGTGTTCAAACAAACAAAAGTAAAAATTGGGGGAAAGGTTTGGGACGTAACGTACAGTTTTAACACGAGAACAACGTAAACACTATTTGAAGATAAAGAGTTGGAAGACTAGGAGTATGCTTCCGATGAGATTCTACAATGGGTTAGAGAATTGATTAATCATGTAAACTTTCAATTAAAGGAATGGCTAGCTTGGTTCGAGTTATATTTGGTAGTATTTCGACCTTCCTAATATATGTACCATGGTCTTTGCTCAAGCACCATAGATTTAACTTAAACCAACCAATTTAATAGTTGGGTGAATCAAACTATTTCTAGCTTTGATTCTTAGATGGGAATTTCCTTCGATCAAGCTATTTCTAGCCTTAATATATGGTGGAAATTCCAAATCCACACTATTTTATTTTTACCCAATTCACGAATTCCTCTTTAAAGCAAGAACAAAATTAGTAAACTCAATCAATGTTTACAACCATAAATTTTATAAATAAACCATGAAGAATTTAGTAGACCCATACTAAGTAATCAATTATAAGCACAATTAATCAAAACCCATACCCAAATTCAAACACCCATCATTCACATACTCTTAGAATAAAATTTAGCTGCTCATATTAAAGGAACAAGAGAAGATACCAAATGGGTTTCCCAAAATTCCATTCATATTGAAAGCTAAGTTCAATTCCAAGCTCAAAATCTTTACAAATGGTATTTTGAATGAGGAAGAAGAATAGAGAAAGTATACTTTCAATGCTCTTCCTTGGGGAAAATAAAAACTGAATTGTATCTCAAGTACACACCCCATAAAGGGTTTTAGAACCTTCCCAATTACGTCACATAACTTTGAACGAAAATTCCTTTTGAGCCTGGTGCGATCGATGTGCGAAGGCACATGCAATCGCACCCTGCTGTTGTGGCTCGCATGTTCTTTAATCTCCTAATAATGAAGTCAAGTCGCATGTTTGACACAAGTGAAAAAGGAGGTGCGATCACATCTAAAGATGTGTGGCTTGCACGTTAGTCACTGCTTAGGAAGTTGCTATTTTCCTTTTGCGATGGCACCTGTGTTTCACAGGTTTCTTTGTGTGGCTCGCATGTCTGTCGCACCCCTTGACAACTTCTTCTCCTTTTTTGATCACCTTCACACTTTAACTTATTTTTAAGCTCTTTGGGTTCAATTCCTTTGATTTCTACACTCGACCAAGAATACCTGCATTTATGACAATTAAGGCAATAAGTACCTCTAATTCTCATCAAAATATGGCAATCATTCATGAATAAAGGCTCAATAAGATGGTAGATTACCAACTTATCAAACCCCCAAACTTGAGCTATTGCTTGTCCTCAAGCAAGATACTCATAAGGTAAGGAAGGAAATAGGTTCACAAAACACAAGGTTTGTACACAAGATTAACTCTACTCTAAAACCTAAGAAAATAACAACAAAGGACTCAAATAAAAAAAACTCAACTATAATGCTCATCTCAATTGGTATCACCATACTCTCAAGGCAAGTGCTCATTTCAAAACATTACCAAAAGGGATTTCATTTCTCATTCAAAAGCAAGGGGTTTGTTTTTCAAAAAAGATTATGAAGCTTCTCAAGTCATTGGCATGGATCTTCAAGGTTTGCCTCGAGATTCGCCACACAACTTGTCTCATTCATTCCTCTCAATTTAAATAAAGACTTCATTTTTCAATTCAAGTGCATGATGCCACTCACCACAAGAGAGAATTTCACTCACATTCATGCAATTCAAATTAGAGGGATTATAAGAGAACACGAAGACTCTCACTGTCTCAAAGAAGTTTGAGTGCATGCGTATCCAACCATAGGCTTGCCCTTCATGTATTTCCCCACTAATGTAGAGTTACCAAGCTCCAAATCACTAAGGACTTGCAGGCTATGATGTAGGCTAGGGTTAAGGTGAGTATTATATTTGGCTCAGGTGACTAAACCTCCCTAATGCTTTTTGTGATCATTCAAAATACTGCTCACATTTTTTAACATTAACTTTATCTTATTTCTCCCTCTCACAACCCAAGTTTACCTTCAACTTAATCATTCAACATCCTTTTATTACCTTCACTTAGCAACACCAATTCCTTTTTTTCTTTTCATTTTGAGTATAATGTGTAACCTTGCACTGAAGTGCGTCCCTTTTCTTCTCCACACTTTGTACATACACCTCCTAACATAGGCCTTTGCCTATGTTATCACAATCCCCTCCAAACTTAGACTTTTACCCTACATTTCACTTTCTAGCCATTAGGGCAGATGGGTGCAAGAACAGAGGTTCCAAAAAGGGTTAAGGTGTCTAACAAGGTTCCAAAGAAAGGTTACAAGCTCAAAAGGGCTTACTAGAGTCAATATCAAGGGAAGTCAATTTGGGTCAAGTGGCTATTCAAAAAGGGCCAATGTTCATCATCCAAGCTCAATGACATCTAGTATTTCACCTTAAATTACATTCAGGACAAGTTCTATACAACACATGCACATAAGAACAAAGTATAACCTTACCACACAAGGCATCACAACACAAGAATTTCAAAATTAGTCTCAAAATCAATTAGGACAAATGAATTTTGACAAGCTATTCTAAGTTATTTTACACACTCATTTGTGAATCGATCAAGCCAAACAAGGAATGTGCAAGTCATGACAAGAGAATGCTTTAGCAAAAATCATTTTCCCCATATTTCCTTCAATTCGCAAAACATGTTTTTCAAGAAAATTTTTGGTGAGCCCATTTCAAGATAACACAGACTCAATTTAACACTAAAACTTTGCATTTTCTCTTAAGAAAGTTACCTGTCCATCTATCATAGGGAAACACCAACCTGGTTCGACACAAAAATAAATAAAAGAAAATAATTTCTCCTTGGAAAAGAACCGTGGTATGAAAAAAACCCTTGGAGTTTATTTGACTACCCTACTATTAACAAGGTGAAAGCAAGGAAGTCTCAACACCCCTAAACTTAAAAGGGAACATTGTCCTCAATGAAATAAGTATTATGTTAGGTGTACTCCCTGAAGTGACGTGCAACGTGTAGAGTGGCAAGGGCAAATCGCACGGATCGGCACATGGTGCGGATGGAAATAATAGAGTAGTTGCCAGTGATCTACCTCCCCACATGCAATGTGACACGCAATGTGCAGAATTGATAGGGAAAAATGCATGGACCATCGCATATCACACTAAAAAGTTGGTGAAATGTTAGTGATCTGGTTGTAGATGTGAAACTGGTTGTGTTTTGCATATGAATAATGTGATTCGCACATCAGTCTGCATGTTTGTTTCCAAAACATCATCGACTTGTCAGTGATCTGCCTCTCCACATGCAAAGGATGATGCATTATGCATAATGCGGCATACGATTCACATGTCTCAACACACGTGGTCTTAAAGTTGGAAGTGAAACAATTTTGACAGGCGATGTGGCATGTGAGGCACACTTCTCTAAGTATGTTTTGCCTGTTAAATTAAGCAGAAGTAGTTTGATAACTTCCAAAAAATTCAACCCTTTTAACTTATCTCCTACCTACAAACATAAAAAAAAACGACAAAAAAATAACAAAAAAATAAGAATACCAAATGAAGGTGGATTCTTGGGTTGCCTCCGAAGAAGCGCTTGATTTAATATCATAGCTCAACGATGGTACCTATCAATCATGGTTCATCGAGATAAGTCACTCCTATGAGCACGATATCTTCTGGAACACCCAAATATTATTCAATCCATTGCCCATTGACTTTAAATATTGAGCCATTTTTGGATTCCAACTCAATTGCTCCATTTGCAAAAACTTGAGATACCTTGAAGGGGCCAGACCATTTTGACTTTAGTTTTATTGGAAAGAGCCGGAGTCTACAGTTGAACAAAAGCACCCAATCGCCTAGAGAGAATTCTCGCTTTAGAATTTTTTGATCATGGTAATGCTTCATTTGGGCCTTGTAGAGAGAGGCATTCTCATAGGCTCGCATCCGAAATTCATCTATCTCATTGAGATCCTCTAGCCTAGCATGAGTAGCCTTTTCCAATTCATGTTCAGCCTTTTTAAAGCCCATATGGCTTTATATCCTAACTCCATATGAAGATGGCAAGCTTTTTAGAAAATCATTTGGTATGGAGACATACCGATAGGAGTCTTGTATACAGTCTTGTAGGCCCATAGTGTATCATCCAATTTCCATGCCCAATTTATTCTATTGGAATTCACTATTTTTGTGAGAATGGACTTGATCTCCCCATTGGATACATCAACTTGGCCACTTGTTTATGGGTTGTATGGGGTGGTGACCTTATGGTTGACTCTATATTTCTCAAGTAGAGCACTAAATTACTGATTGCAAAAGTGGGATCTTCCATTACTAATGATGGAACGAGAGGTGCAAAAATGAGAGAATATATGCTTCTTGAGAAATGTTGTGACACTCTTCCCTTCATTGTTTGGTAAAGCCACCGCTTCAACCCATATGGATACATAGTTCACAGCCACGAGGATGTAGGTATTACCAAAAGATCTTACAAATGGCCCCATGAAGTCTATGCCCTACACATCAAATAATTTAACTTCTAAGATAAGGTTGGTGTCAATGGAAGCTCATGGAGATGAGATAATCCCCCTTCACGTTGGCCTTGCTCATATTGTTTTACTAGATCATGCATATCTTGGTAAAGAGTCGGCCAATAGAATTTGCTTTGCAAAACTTTTGAGGTTGTTTGCATGGCACCATGATGACCATCAATCGATGAAGAATGGCAAGCTTCCAAAATGGGTCTCATCTTTACTTCGGAAATGCACCTTTGAATCATACCATCAGCACAAACCCGAAAGAGATAGGGTTCATCCTAATAGAACTTCTGGATTTCATGTAGAAATATTTTCTTCTGATGGAAGGTTAGACTTTACGGCATTAGATCACTTGCTAGAAAGTTTGCAAAATCAGTGAACCAAGATATCAAATTGTTAGAAGTAGCCACGATATGTTCGTCGGGAAATGCATTATTTATTTCAAGTTCCCCACAGGTCATCCCTCTTCTTCCAACCTAGACAAATTATCAACCACTTGATTTTCACACCCTTTTTGGTCTTTCACCTCAAAGTCAAACTCTTGGAGTAAAAACACCCATCAGATAAGCCTTGTCTTGGAATCTTTCTTATCCATCAAATACCTAATTGCAGCATGATTCGTGTGCACAACCATTTTTGTCCCCAATAGGTATGGCCAAAATTTTTCAAAAGCGAACACTACTGCAAGCAATTATTGTTCAGTTATAGTGTAGTTTATTTAGGCTGTATTCAAGATTTTGCTAGAATAGTAGATTGGATGAAAAATCTTGTCCCTGCATTGTCCAAGCACCACCCCCAAGGCTACTCTGCTAGCGTCACATGTTAGCTCAAATGGTTTTGACCAGTCGGGTGCTATGATGATGGGGGATGAAGTTAGCATTTCCTTCAACTTGAGAAATACTTTCATACAACTATCTTCAAAATTGAACTTAGCATCTTTCTCATGTAATTTCCACAAAGGGTGGGACACTTTTGAAAAATCTTTGATGAATCTCTTATAGAATCCGGCAGGACCCAAGAAGCTTTTCACCCCTTTTACTATTTTTAGAGGAGGTAGCCTGAAAATGACCTCAATTTTTGCTTGGTCAATTTTGATTACTTTCTCAGATATTTTGTGCCCTAACACGATCCCTTTTTTCACCATGGGGTGACATTTTTCCCAATTTAGGACCAAGCTAGTTTCTTCACATCTTTTGAGCACTTCCTTCAAATGAGATAAGCAATCTTCAAAAGCATCTCCAACAATGGGTAAATCACCCATGAAGGTTTCCATGGTGTCTTTAACCATGTCCAAAAATATTGACATCATTCACCTTTGAAAAGTGGTTGGAGCATTGCATAGTCCAAACAAAATTCTCTTGAAGGCAAAGGTCCCATAGAGATAAGTGAATGTCATTTTATCTTAGTATTCAGGAGTGATTGAGATTTGGCTGTAGCCCCAATACCCATCAAGGAAGCAATGGTAACCATGCCCTGCTAATCCATCAAGCATTTGATCTATGAATGGAAAGGGAAATGGTCTTTTTCCATGCATGTATTTAGCTTTCTGTAGTCCATTCACACTCTTCATCTTTTCACTGGCCTGATAGTTATCATTTCATCCTTTATGTTAGGTACAACTGTGATCCCACCTTTCTTGGGTACATATTGGACTGGACTGACCCATGTATTGTCAGATATTGGGAAGACAACTCTCGCGTCTAACCACTTTATGATTTCTTTCTCAACCACCAACTGCATAGGAGGATTCAACCTTCTCTAATGTTCAATTGAAGGTGTGCAGTCTTCTTGAAGGTTTATCTTATGTGTGCAAATCCCTGGAGGTATGCCAATGATGTAAGCAATGGTCCAACCAAGAGCTTGAATATGCTTTTTCAATATATTGAGTAATGCTCATACTTGTTCTTTATTCAATTTATTGGAGATGATTACCGGTAAGGACTCATTGGCACCTAAATATGCATACTTCAAGTATGAAGGCAAAGGTTTGAGCTCCAACACTGGGGGTTAAACAATGGAAGTCTTGGATGGAGGGGTTTGTCGGTTCTTTAAATCAAGATCAAGTTTCTTCAGAGTGTAGGAATAAGATCCCATTCCTACCAAAGCAATACATATTTTCTCATACTCTTCTCTCCCTTTGCAATCATGGTTTAACAAAATAGTTTCCAATGCTTCATCAACAAACCCATTTTCCCAATATAGCTTGACACTCTCCTTAATTTTATTGATTGCAAATACTCTTTGGAGGTCATTGGACTGCTTCATGGATCTACAAACATAAAAGGTTTATCTCTTCCCCATTCATTGAAAATTTAAGTTCCCCCAATTTCACCTTTTTCAATGTGCGCCCCATGTTTAAACTTGGCTTCCCCAAAACAATTGGTATTTCAAAATAACCGGTACAATTAAGTATCACAAAATATACCTGATATACAAGCCAATCCTCTTTTATTAGCATGTCATAGCAAATTCCCACGGGGAATTTCATTGAGTGATCTGCCATAAGTAATTTAATTTATGTATGGTGGGCTAGCCTTGTTCTAATCGCTCAAATGTGGCATGAGACATTAAATATATGCATGCACTTTCATCACACACAATCCTTGTTGATTTATGTACCCCATTTGCACCACAAATGGTGAAAAAACTTGGAGTGTCCACTTCCTTAGAAAACTTGTTTTATATTATAGCGCTACTTTGAGGGGACATGTGGACGACTCCATACTCCACAAATTTGTCCATGCTGCACATTTGTTTTACAAATTTAGCATGCTCGGGCATTTGAGTGTTGTCACGACTCGATGGGATATTGATAGTAATTTTCTTTAATATGGAATCAAACTCTTTAGGTTGCTTCTTTTATTTTGCTTGTAACAGTAGTTGAGGTAAAGGATGCGGATATCTAGGGAAGGGCTTACAAACTTTGGGTACCATATTTTGATGATCATGATTTTTTGTAATACTATTTCTAATAGCGTTTTTGTTTCTTTTCTCTGAGCTTCTCTAAGCTAGGATCATCGTGTTGCCGTGCCTTCACCTACACAACTAGAGATGATATGGCTATGTCCTTAACTGTGACCCCTATATTATTGGAGTCTAATAATCTATCCCCTAAACTAGATAGCTAGTGGAGCTCCCAAGCTATCTCCTACTTCTCAGCTCCCAAATATGATAGATTCCCATAGACTTACGACTGAGGCCATCTGCTACTATATTGGCTTTCCCTGGATGATATAAGATAACCACATCATAGTATTTCAATGATTCAATACATCAGCGATGTTGCAGGTTCAACTCTTTTTATCTAAAAATATACTAGAAGCTCTTATTATCTGTATAAATCTCAACATGAATGCCATACAAGTTATGCCGCCAAATCTTCAGGCCATGAATAACTGCAACCAACTCTAAATCATGGTTGGGTAGTTCTTCTCATGCTTCTTTAACTATCTAGAAGCATAAGCAACTACCTATTTGTGTCAGCATGATGCTTGAAGCATCATAATACACTGGGTAGCCCTCTGGCCCCTCTAGTAAGGTTAGAACTGGTGCTGAAGTAAATTTGTCTTTTAGCTCCTTGAAGATCCCCTCAAATTCTGTGATCCATTAGAACCTAGCTACTTTCTGAGTTAGCTTTGTCAAGGGTGTTGAAGCTAAAGAGAATCCTTCCACAAATCTTCTGTAATACCCTGCTAACCCCAAGAATCTATGAACTTTTGTCAGGGTCGGGGGTTTAGGTCAAGTCTTCACGGCCTCAATCTTCTATAAATAAACCTAAATACCAACCTGAATACCACATTTGATACAATATGGCCCCAAAAGGCCACAAAATGCAATCAAAACTTGCACTTCAAGAGCTTAGCATACAACCTCTAATCTCAGAGTACTCAAAGCAATGCTTGGTGATGGTCTCTATGCTTGGCCTCTAATCGCGAATATTCTAGAATATTATCAATAAACACGATGACAATCAAGTCTAAGAACAAATACTATGTATTAGGTCCATAAATACTAGTGGGATATTTGTCAAATCAAAAGACATCACAAGAAACTCAAAAAATGACCATATCTAGTCCTGAAGTCTATCTTTAAAATATCGCTCTCCCAAAATCTTACCTGGTGGTATCCTGAATGTAAATCAATCTTTGAGAAACATAGGGCACCCTGCAGCTGGTCAAACAAACCATCAATCTTACTAATGGATATTTGTTCTTTATAGTCACCTTATTCCATTGTATGTACACTTTTGCAATGAGTCATCTTTCTTCTGCACAAGTAACATTGGTGCACCCCACGGTGATGCACTAGGCCTAATAAATCCCTTATCTAATAAATCTTTCAATTGCTCCTTTAATTTCTTCAATTCTGTTGGTGCCATTCTATATGGGGAAATTGATATCGGCTAGGCATCTAGTAATGTATTTATAGCAAAATCAATCTCCCATTCTAAAGGAATATCAGGAAGCTCGTCTGGAAACACATCTGGAAACTCATTACCACTGGAACAGACTGAAGAGTCGTGGCTTAGCATTAACATCTTGAACACAGAAAATATGGTAAATGCAACCTTTGAAAATCATTTTCCTTGCATGATGATAGAAAATAAACTTACCTTTCGGTGTTGCCGCATTACCCTTCCACTCCCAAACTACTTTCTTTGGAATGTTGAATCTAACAGGCTATGTTCGGCAGTCGACATTGGTATAAAAAGCTACAAACCAATAAATTCCCTTAATAACATCAAAGTCAGGCATCTCTAGCTCTATAAGGTATGCAAAGATCTGATGGCTAACAATATCTACCGTGCAACCTTGATAACCCTCCTGGTGATAATAGAGTCGCCAAATAGGGTAGACACAGCAAAAGGTCATTGCAATAACTATGGACTATACACAACTTCCCAGCAATAAATAGGGTAACATAAGATAATATAGAGCCTCGATCTATCAAAGCATAAACACAGTGGGAGCAAAAACTCAATGCACCTGTCTAACATCTGGCGATGACTCTAAATTTTGAGAAACTGTCAGTGTATAAGTGCAATTCGGGCCCGTGCCAGAACTAGATGCTCCCCAATAGCCTCAAACTCTACTTGTTGAAGTCTGGGACTGATGAACGCTCAAATCATTCTCTCCAATTAGGAGGCCACGATGATCGTGCAGCAAAATAATATTTATAAATCCAATGAGTATCGAGGTCGTACCCAAGGGACTTGGGGTAGCCAAATTTTGATTGTAACAAATTGAGATCAAGATGAAGTAATTGCCCAAAACAAAAATTAAAAGGAGGGGGGGAATTGGGAAAGTTGTAAATACAATCGCAATTCAATTAAAAATAAGAAAACTAAAGCGGATGTACCAAGTTTAACTAGACGACTAGGGATGCATATCCGATGGGTTTTTTGTTGTGGGTTCAGGTAATTACCAATTCATACCTATTCTCGCTTAGTGACATGAATAGCATTGGTCATAAGTAAGATTTGCTTATCTCTCGATCAACAGTCTTATTTCTGATGATCTCGGCTCGAGCATCTTTAATTTTACCAATAAACAACCAATCTCGCTTGGGAGGTCACACTATCTCTAGCTTAGACACTTAAATGGGAGAATCCGACGATAAGAGATATTCCTAGCCTCAAATCTGAGTGGAATCCCAAGTTCCCACTAACAATCTCACATCCAAAACTATGAAATCTTTTCTCAAGCAATCACATAGTCAAGTAATGTAAATTAATGTTTGCAACCACCAATTTTAGGATTAAAACTAGGTAAAATTGTTAGACCTATATCAATTAAGCAACTATAAGCAAGAATATATAACACCCATACCCATTTCTTAAATACCCATCATCAATGCACCCCTAGACAAGAGAATTTAGCCACTCATGGTGAGAGAGAAAGAGACACCAACTGGGTAATTCAAAATCCCTTCCATTAGAGCTGAATCTCAAGTTCTAGCTTCAATTTGAGTACACAATTGTTAACCAAGAGAATTAGATTGAAACCCTCTTCTCAATGGAGGTGGAAAACTTAGTCTCCAAGCTCAAAGGTCTTCAAAATATTCAGAATGATAAAAGTTGTTTACAATTATGCCTGAATAGGCCTTTTATAGTTTCCCAAAATGTCACTAAAAATTAGGAAAAAAATGCTCTTCAGGCGGTGTGCGGCACGACGTGCGGTTTGCACGTTGCGATGTGCGCGTCGCACACTGCCTCCAATTGAACCAGTGACTTCATCTAGAATTGAGAGCTCCGTGCAAAGGGGGTGCGGTTCGCACCTTAGGATGTGTGCATCGCACAGCGAACGCACCTCGTGATTGACTCTTCAGTGACTTTATGATCTTGTGCGGAGGAGGTGTAATTCTCACCTCAGTATATGCCTGTCGCATGGCCACCGCATCTCTGGTCAAAATCTTCAGCCTTTCTGAACACTTCACACTTCACTCCGTTTGAGCTATTTTTGGGTCCATTTCCTTATTTATCATCATCGATCAAAAGTACTTGCATAGACATCAATAAAGGCCATAAGAAACTCTAAATCTATTCAATACATAGCAATAATTCATGGATATAGGCTCAATAAGTTTGTAGATTACCGACTTATCAAATCTCCAAACTTGAACGGTTGGTTGTCCTCAAGCAAGATACTTACAAGATAAGGAATGAATTATGCTCTAGGCTCAATTAAGGCACAAAAGACTACTCTACACTAAAAATTAAGAAAAATAATAAACAAAAGACTCAAACAACTATGCTTATCTCAATTTGGACCACCACAAACTCAAGGCAATTGGTCATTTCAAAACCTTTTTCAAAAGAACATCATTTCTCATTAAAAATCAAGGGAATTTTTGCCATTCACAACAAGACATTTAAGCTTCTCAAGTCATTGGCATGGACCGTCAAGGTTTTCCCTCAATATTTGTCACACAACTTGTCTCATTCATTCCCCTTGATTGAAATAGAGACTTTATGTTTCAATTTGAGTGCATGATACAACTCATCACAAGAGAGAATCCCACTCACAATCATTCAATTCACAAATCACAGGATTATAGGAGAACCAAGAAGACTCTCACTCTCTCAAGGAAGTTCAAGTGCATACGCGTCGAACTATAGGCTTGCCCTTCATGTATATCGCCACTAATGTAGGGTAGCCAAGCTCGGAATCACCAAGGACATGCGGGTTACGATATTGGCTAGGGTTAAGGTGAGGATATCATTTGGATCATGTGACTACACCTTCTTAATGCTCTTTGTTCTCGATTCGAACACCTCTCACATTTTCAATTTCAACTTCACCTTATTCCTCCCTCACACAACCCAAGATTTCTCCTTTTACTCATGATCATTCAAACTCCTTATACCACCTTCACTTGGTAGCACCTATTTTTGCTTTTCAATTTTCCCATTGGATTGATCTTTTGGAGAAATTTTCAATTTGAAATTAAGGTGCTACCTTGCACTTGAATTGCTCTTCTTTTCTTCCCCTCATTTGATCATATGCACCCCCAAACTTAGGCATTTCCCTATGTTGTATTTCGTTTCCCCTCCCCCAAACTTAGGCTTTTAGCCTACATTTCATTTTCAAGCAATTAGGGAGGATGGGAGCAAAAATAGAGGTTCCAAAAAGGTAAAGGTGTTACAAGGTGCCAAAGAACGGTCATAAGCTCAGAAGGGGTTCACTAGGATTTGATGTCGTGGGAGGTCATTTGGGTCAAGTGGCTGTCAAAAAGGGTCTAAGGTGATCTTCCAAGCCTGAACACACCTAGAATTTCACCTTGAATCACATTCGGGGTAAGTTATAGATGAAACTTATTCACAAGAATCAAGGTAAAGCCTCACCACACAAGGCATCATGCCAAAAGACTTCTTTCATTAGTCTCACAATCAATTGGGGCAAATGATTTTTCACAAGCTATTCCGAGTTCATTACACACTCGTTTGTGAGTCAATCAAGCCAAAGTGAGAGTGTGCAAGTCATGACAAGAGAATGCTTTTCCTCAAAAATTCATTTCCCTTTTTCCTTTTATTTTCAAAACAATTTGCCACGAGAAATTTTTTGGTGGGCCCATTTCGAGACAAGCATCTACGGACTCAATTCCAAACTAAAACTTGGCATTTTTCCTTAAGAAAGTCGCCTCTCAATCTACCATAGGGAAACACCAACCCGGTTTGACCCAAAAATAAAAGAGAAGAAAAAGAAAATAATCAAAACTCTTGCTCCTTGGGAAAGAACTGTGGTATTAAGAAAACCCTCGGAGTTTATTTCTAAACTACTACTAACAAGGTGATATCTAAATTTCGCGCTCATGATTCATTTTAAAACAAGCCTCGGCGTAGGCCTTCAGAGCATTTTCAAAGCACGGGTGGCAAGATAATGGAGCATGTAAGACCACCCAGCAACACAATAAAAATCAAGCCCGACAAGGGCACAAATAAGCTAAAGGTAAAACAAAACATAAAGCAAACATAATCTAAAAGCCCGACAAGGGCAATGTCAACACAACAAGCATCACAATATAAATAGTTATAAGCTCTCCTAAACTTTAAAGTAAGCATAGCCCCAATGCATAAAAACAAAAGTGAATGAGTGCCAAAAACTCCCTGAATAGGCTAATGATGATGATGGATCCTCCTTGAGTAGAACCGATGTGGTGGTCTAGGAGGTTGAGGTGCCGGTGGAGCGGGTGGTGTCGGTAGAAGTATATAGGCATGCGCAGGATTAATGGTGGTATCATAGGATCCATCGGCAGCTTAAGGGGGCCAAATGAGTCATCCACGTACCACCTGTCCTCCGCGGTCATCAACTCATGATAGGACGTTCCCCTGCCCCAGCGAGGTCTAGGTAGATCTTCCAGCCTAGCACAAGTGAGTCGGTAGGATCTGGTTATTGTTGGGCTGATGATGGATCATGCACTACTTTGATTTTGGATGTACATTCATTGTCAGAATGAGTCCACCCCGCGCACCAATCATCAGGAGGGCTAGAAGCCATTAGAGGTGGTGAGGAGTTTGGGACTAGCATATTAAGATCCCAATTTTATTCAACATGGGGGACTACTTGCTTGAGTTTGTCGACCTCTACTTCCATGGTGTCTATTCTAGCATAAAGAGTTTTCAATAAATTTAAAGAAAATACTTGGGTTGCCTCCTAAGAAGCGCTTGATTTTACGTCACGGCTAAACGATAGTACCTCAATTATCAACCATTGTCGGAAGGCATGCCAATCCGGTTGGCATGGCCCCATCCCCAGCGATGAAACTGCTCCATCAATATCTTATACATGTCATGAAGTTGCCCATTTGGAAATAAATCCAATGCGAGCATCTTGCCCATTTCACACTCTCTAAGAGCATCATCCCACTCCCCCTCCGATTCTATCACCAATATTACTCTTAAATCATCTGAAGGTCTCATGGGTTGGCAAATGTTGAATGTCACTACCTCATCCCCCACTCAAAATTTTAGTTCACCGAGTTCTACATCAACAAGGGCCCTCCCCGTAGACAATAATGGTCATCCCATAATAATGGGCACCTCTACATCTACCTCACAGTCCAAGATAACAAAGTCTGAAGGAAGAATTAGTTTGTCCACCTTTACCAATACATCAAACAAGATTTCTACAGGGCGCTTAATAGACCTATCGTCTATGAGTAGCCGCATAGAAGTAGGTTTTGGGATACTTAATCCTAGCTTCTTGCAAATCACAAAGGGCATCAAGTTGATACTTGCCCCAAGTCGCATAAGGCCTTTCGGAATACAAACAATCCAATTGTACATGGTATGGTGAATGCACCCGGATTTTGTCTCTTCATAGCCATATTGCTAGTCATTACTTCACTACAACTATGTGACATCTCAATCGTGCCAACGTCCACCACCTTCTTTTTTTTAAATAATTCCATCATAAATTTGGAGTATCCTGGCATCTGCATTAGAGCTTCAACCAAAGGAATGTTTATGGACAACTTACTGAACATGTCATCAAACCTGCTAAATTTCTGTTCTTCCTTCTTCTTATTTAGTTGATGAGGATATGCAGGAGGTACTTTGATAGTTGTGGAAGGTATGCTTTGCACAAGAGGAGGGTCTACCTCATCATTGATGGTTACCTGGGGAGAGGGCTCTACCTCCTCTTTATCTTCGTCATTTCCAGCACTTTCTGGGGCACTTGATTCACCAAAGTCTTCTCTCACCTCTGGAGTTTTGACCACATTATCATGCACCACCTCTTCATCTTTGTCTCTTGGTCTCTCGCCTACTTCAACAGTAGACTCCTTTGGTTTTTTCACCGATTCTACACTAGGTCCTCTTATCTCACCGGTTGTTCGTCCACTCCTAGTAACAATGGCCATGACATGCATGTCACCTTTAGAAGCGATGTTTTCATCTCTGAACTCATTTGAATGGAAAGGTTATCTATTTGGGCTTCAAGTTGCTTGATGTAGTTTGAATGAGAACTCATTATTCTATGAAATGTTGAGACTTCGCATTTAAGCTCATGTACCCGGGTGTGTGTTGTGTCCACTTTTTTTATCACCAAGGACAATATGTCCTCTAACTTGGAATGTTTGGGGTTACTTATGTTCGGTTGATAGAAGGGATTAGCTTTGTTTGGGGGCACATAAGGACTTCAATGGTTGTGTTATTGACCATACCTATCCTGATCATTTCTTATCCAACATTAATGTGTCATGCACCCACACTGAGAAAGGTTGTCCTAACCGACCATGGTTAGAATCATGTTCATAAGGATCCGTTCATAAGCCACGGAGGGCAACCTACGGTGACAACGTAGTTTTGGACTTGGGTCATCTAGAACCCTCATCGCTCGGTGCTAAATACTACTCCCAAAATATATAACATAAGGCTCACATACATGTGACATATCTAGATGTCAAGCTTGTTCATAAATATGTTCATAACCCGGATCTTCATACTACTCACGAATCTTATTTTAGAAAATAATTCATGAGCATTGATGGCACATCGGGTGTATTGCATTGCATAATAGTTCATAATTTGAAAACTTTCATGGCACTAGTTCAATTTCATAATACATATACTTTCATAAAATATAAGAACTAGGCATGCACTTGCTTGAAATTCATAAAAACATGCTATCAAATACCCAATTCACTTGAATCAATTTATGCATGTAGAATTTGCCATAATTAGCCTTCAATTTGAAATAAGAGTTCATATGTAAAAACCCATGCAAAAATCATGCAATTTAGTAGTAATTTCATAATAAAATCATGAGAAGGCAATTTATAGAAAAACCCATAAGAATTGGGTAAGAACCCTAATTTGAAAGTTTATGAAATCAAAATAAAGATTTGGGGTTTTGGGCACAAGGGTGAAAGGAACCCATTATTGAATACCCACATACCTTGATTGAAGCTAACCTACTTGAAATTGAAAAGAAAAGGAGACTTGAACTTACAGATTGAGACTTGGAGCTTGAAGGAGTTCTTTTCTTTTTTGGGAGATGAATGAAGATTTGAGGAGGGACTTAGGCTAATGAGGGTGAAAACCCTTCTAGAAGTAGTCAAAACGACCTCAGTTAGGAGTTAAAAGGGTGGTAATTATAAAAATACCCCTAGGACTTAATTAAGAAAAAGTTATTTTAAAACTCGGCTTAAGGTTCCACGGATCCCTTCCACAGACCGTAGAACTCATCACGACTCATGGACTTGAGTCGTGGTTCCTGAGCCAAAATTACAAGCTGCGAATAACTTTTCACGGACTAACAGGACAACCCATAGAAACTTCTACGAGTCATGGAACCAATTCGTGGTTTCAGGGGAAATGGCCACTCTCTGTCTGATTTCCACGGGTTGGTACCATGATCCGTGGAAACATCCACGAACCATGAAACTGACCTATGGTCCTCAGACCTGAGGGTGGTCTGCAAGACTGGAATCACGAGTCTTTTCCATGAATCGTGGAACTTTCCACGGCTTGTGGACTTGACCCATGGTCCTTGGAAGTTTAAAATTCTGCAAGTTCTGAGTTTAAAATCTAAATTGATTTCCGAGGTGTTATAATATCTCCCCCTTGGGATCATTCATCCTCGAATGAAGACTAAGCAATGGAAACTGGAGTGGACAAAATCCCAATCGACAAAAAAACATGGAAACCAAGGAATAAACATGAAAACTAAACTTTTCAACTTAAAACATGACTGAATCAACTTCAAAAACATGAATACATGCTAGGATTATGAGGAAAACTGATGGAATAGAATCGGAGGAACATACTAAGGAGGAAACTATTACCTCAAGCTGAAATGGAATCGGAAGGGAAGAGATGAGGGTACTTGGCTTTCATGGCTTCTTCTGCTTCCCAAGTAGCTCCCTCAACAAGCTGATTCCTCCAAAGAACTTTTATCGAAGCGACTTCTTTTTTTCTCAACCTTCGAATATGATGATCAAGAATCTCCACGGGAACCTCCTCATAAGTGAAACTATCCTTCACACCCATATCCTCCAAAGGGACAATCAAGGTCAGATCACCAACATACTTCTTCAACAAGGAAATATGGAAAATCGGATGAACTGCTTCTAAATCCGATGGCAAATCCAACTCATAAGCAACGCTACCAACTCTCCTTGGAACCCTATAAGGACTTACATAACGGGGACTGAGCTTTCCTTTCTTGCTAAATCTCATCATTTCCTTCATGGGTGATACCTTCAGAAAAACCCAATCATCAACCTCAAATTCTAATTCCCTTCTCCTCACATCACCATATGATTTCTGTCGACTCTGAGCGGTCTTCAACCTCTCCCTAATAAGTTGAACCTTCTCTATAGTCTCATGAACTGAATCTAGACCAATCAAGGCTACCTCACCTACCTCAAACCAACCGATAGGAGACCTACACCTTCAACCATAAAGTGCCTCATAAGGAGCCATCTGGATGCTAGAATAAAAGTTGTTGTTGTAGGCAAACTCGATAAGAGGTAAGTGATCATCCCAATTACCTGTGAAATCAATTATGCAAGCCCTCAATATATCCTCCAAGGTCTGAATAGTATGCTCTTCCTAGCCATCCGTCTGTCAGTGAAAAGTTGTGCTAAGCTTCACCTGAGTACCAAGACATCTCTGAAATGATCTCCAAAACTGAGAAGTAAACTGAGTGCCTCTATCTTAAATGATGGACAATAGGACACCATACAACCTGACTATCTCCAGAATGTAGAGTCTGGCATAATCATCTGTTGAATCAGTAGTCTTAACGGCCAAGAAGTGGGATGACTTAGTCATCCAGTCGATGATCACACAAATGGAATAATGTTGCCTTTGAGTACGAGGCAAGCCTGTGATAAAGTCCATATTGATCGCTTCCCACTTCCAAGTAGGAAGGTCAATATCCGAAGTCATGCCACCCGATCGCTGATGCTCTACCTTTAGTTGCTGATAGTTGAGACACTTAGCCACAAAACTGGCTATGTCCCTCTTCATACCATTCCACCAATAGACTTCCTGTAGATTACGGTACATCTTGGTGTCACCGGGATGAATCGAATATCTGGAACTATGAGCCTCAGTCAAAATTTATTGTCTCAACCCATCTACATCTGGCACACACAATCGACCCCGATAACGAAGCACCACATCTCCCCCTTGGGAGAAAACCTCAACTCTTTGTTGATGGACTGCACCCTTTAGCTGAAGCAAAATAGGGTCATTGTCTTGCTTTGCCTTTACCTAAGCTACGAAAGATGATTCGGAACCATTCTGAATAATAACACCACCTTCTGTCAAGTCCATAAGGCAAACTCCCAACCAGGCAAGCCTATGAACCTCCTTAACAAATTACTTCTTTCCACACACTACCCATGGAAAAAATACTAAGTGCATCCGCTGTAACATTTGCCTTACCCGGGTGGTAAAGCACACTCATATCATAATACTTAAGAAGCTCAAGCCATCTCCTTTGATGCAGATTCAATTCCTTCTGAGTGAACACATATTGAAGACTCTTATGATTGGTGAAAACATCCACATGCACACCATAAAAGTAATGTCTCCAAATATTCAATGCAAAAACCACGATTGCTAGCTCAAGATCATGAGTAGGGTAGTTATTCTCTTGAGTCTTAAGATATCTCGAAGCATAAGCAATCACCTTACCACGCTGCATCAAAACACAACCCAATCCAACCCTAGAGGAATCACAATACACAACAAAGTCATCTAGTCCCTCGGGTAGAGCAAATACTGGAGCTATGGTCAATCTAGTCTTTAATTCTTGAAAGTTCTTCTCACAAAGATCGGACCACTGAAACTTCACCTTCTTCTGAGTCAACCGAGTAAAAGGGGAAGCAATGGAAGAAAATCCTTCCACAAACCTCCTGTAGTAACCAGCCAAACCCAAAAAGCTTCTAATATCAGATAAGAAAGTGGGTCTAGGCCAGTTCTTTACTGCCTCAATCTTTTGAGAATCAACTCGAATACCATCTCTAGTCACAATATGACCCAAAAAATTAACAGAATGCATCCAAAACTCACACTTGCTGAACTTAGCAAACAACTGCTGATCCTTGAGAGTTTGCAACACAACTCTCAAATGGTCTACATGCTCCTCCTTACTCTGAGAGTAGATAAGGATATCATCAATGAAAACAATCACAAACATATCCAAATACTATTTTAACACATGGTTCATCAAATCCATAAAGGCTGCAGGAGCGTTCGTTAAACCAAAATACATAACAACAAATTCATAATAACCATAACGAGTCCTGAAGGTTTTCTTCAAAATATCACACTCTCGAACATGGAACTGATGATAACCGGAACTAAGGTCGATCTTGGAGAAGAAACTAGCACCCTGAAGATAATCAAACAAGTCATCAATCCTAGGAATGGGATACTTATTCTTAATTGTGACATTGTTCAATTGACGGTAGTCAATACACATCCTATGGGAACTGTCATGCCCTGAGGTTATCCCCTAGATGTAACATGAGACTTGGGACCACAAGAATCCCAAGCTAACCCTTGGTCATAGCATTCTCAAGCATAACAAAAGATAAGCGGAAGCGATCGTAGATAAAGACTCAGAATATCATAAATATAAAGTCGAATCAAGAGGTACAATCATCAAGCGGAACCCAACAACACTATGTCTGAAAAGCCTCTACAACTAGCATAAAGAGTTCATGGGATAATATTCCAACTAACTCAACAATTTGGAAGGAAAGGAAGCATAGAAAAAACTAGAATAAAGTCTATTCCTCAAATTATGAGGACTCACCAAAGCTGATCGTGAGTGGCTGGGAACTTTAGCCACGAAGCTTGGAAGGGGTGCCTGAATCTGCATCATAAAAGGATGCATCGCAATATACGTTAGTAATATGGAATGTACTAAGTATATGAGAAAATGCATGAACATGATGAAAAACATGCTAAGTATACTTAAATAACTGAAATCATGCTTTTAAAGATAAAACTGAGCGCAATGACTCTAATACTTTCTATAAGCTGCAACATAATCATAAGTAATAAGTCTGAAATCTGAATAAGAGTCAAATGAGAGTTTTAAAAGCATAAACTGTTTTCTGTGGGAGGTTCTCTAACCGACATAGACCATGTGAGCTACATGGAATTCTATGTATTTGCCCCATCGAGAGGACCCAATATACCTTGCCAGGATATAAAGGCATTATTGTGGCGTGATCACTAAACTGATGCCCAACAGACGGGACTTAAGACCTATGGGGCCACGTAGTTCTGAGACCTTTTTGGGTACTCTCACCCTGTCCAACTCGGTACTAATACTACTCCAAAAACATACATATAGCTCATATAATACTGGGCATATCTGATGCCAAAACATTTCATACTGATGACATATCTGATGCAAAACTGTTCATAACCGATGACATATCTGATGCCAAAGTTGTTTGAAAAGCAAGAAGACACATCTGATGCCATGCAATTCAAATTCATAATCTGGAAACTTATCTTAGCCATAGCTTAAAACATACTTTTCTTTCAAAGGTCATACTTGAAGAATTGTGCATGCAATTTCATAAATACATAAAGGCCATGATATCTAATCATGCCAAATTTCTCTTGGGAACATGCAAATTCATGGATTCATGCTAGAAATTAACTTTCATGCTTGGGCTATTTAAAACCAACAAGAGAATCATAGTTAAATCATGAAAAAATCAATAAGAAACTATGAATTTAAGCATTGAAGCTGATTTCATAAACTTTCCCCTATTTTAGACCAAAATCCTAGTTTCATAAGTTCATAATTCAACATAAGAATTGGGGATTATGGGCACAAGGGTGAAAGGAACCCATTGTTAAAGACCCACATACCTTGGTGGAAGATTACCCACTTGATTTGGAAAAGATTAAGAGGCTTGACTGGAGCTTGGAGACTTGAGCTTGAAGGAGAACTTTCCTTTTTGATAGAAGAATGAGGAACTTAGGAGAGACTTAGGATAATATGGTTGAAAACCCTTCTAGAAATAGTCAAAACGACTTCACTTAGTAATAACCATACCGAGTCCTGAAGGTTTTCTTAAAAATATCACACTCTCGAACATGGAACTGATGATAGCCGGAACTAAGGTCGATCTTGGAGAAGAAACTAGCACCCTGAAGCTAATCGAACAAGTCATCAATCCTAGGAATGGGATACTTATTCTTAATTGTGACATTGTTCAATTGACGGTAGTCAATACACATCCTATGGGAATTTTCATGCCCTGAGGTTATCCCCTAGATGTAACATGAGACTTGGGACCATAAGAATCCCAAGCTAACCCTTGGTCATAGCATTCTCAAGCATAACAAAAGATAAGCGGAAGCGATCCTAGATAAAGACTCAGAATATCATAAATATAAAGTCGAATCAAGAGGTACAATCATCAAGCGGAACCCAACAACACTATGTTTGAAAAGCTTCTACAACTAGCATAAAGAGTTCATGGGATAATATTCCAACTAACTCAACAATCTGGAAGGAAAGGAAGCATAGAAAAAACTAGAATAAAGTCTAGTCCTCAAATTATGAGGACTCACCAAAGCTGATCGTGAGTGGCTGGGAACTTTAGCCACGAACCTTGGAAGGGGTGCCTGAATCTGCATCATAAAAGGATGCATCGCAATATATGTTAGTAATATGGAATGTACTAAGTATATGAGAAAATGCATGAACATGATGAAAAACATGCTAAGTATACTTAAATAACTGAAATCATGCTTTTAAAGATAAAACTGAGCGCAATGACTCTAATACTTTCTATAAGCTGCAACATAATCATAAGTAATAAGTCTGAAATCTGAATAAGAGTCAAATGAGAGTTTTAAAAGCATAAACTATTTTCTGTGGGAGGTTCTCTAACCGACATAGACCATGTGAGCTACATGGAATTCGATGTATCCGCCCCATCGAGAGGACCCAATATACCTTGCCAGGATATAAAGGCATTATTGTGGCATGATCACTAAACTGATGCCCAACAGACGGGACTTAAGACCTATGGGGCCACGTAGTTCTGAGACCTTTTTGGGTACTCTCACCCTGTCCAACTCGGTGCTAATACTACTCCAAAAACATACATATAGCTCATATAATACTGGGCATATCTGATGCCAAAACATTTCATACTGATGACATATCTGATGCAAAACTGTTCATAACCGATGACATATCTGATGCCAAAGCTGTTTGAAAAGCAAGAAGACACATCTGATGCCATGCAATTCAAATTCATAATCTGGAGACTTATCTTAGCCATAGCTTAAAACATATTTTTCTTTCAAAGGTCATACTTGAAGAATTGTGCATGCAATTTCATAAATACATAAAGGCCATGATATCTAATCATGCCAAATTTCTCTTGGGAACATGCAAATTCATGGATTCATGCTAGAAATTAACTTTCATGCTTGGGCTATTTAAAACCAACAAGAGAATCATGATTAAATCATGAAAAAATCAATAAGAAACTATGAATTTAAGCATTGAAGCTGATTTCATAAACTTTCCCCTATTTTAGACCAAAATCCTAGTTTCATAAGTTCATAATTCAACATAAGAATTGGGGATTTTGGGCACAAGGGTGAAAGGAACCCATTGTTAAAGACCCACATACCTTGGTGGAAGATTACCCACTTGATTTGGAAAAGATTAAGAGGCTTGACTTGGATCTTGGAGACTTGAGCTTGAAGGAGAATTTTCCTTTTTGATAGAAGAATGAGGAACTTAGGAGAGACTTAGGATAATATGGGTGAAAACCCTTCTAGAAATAGTCAAAATGACTTCACTTAGTAGTTAAAAGGGTGGGAAATGACCATAATGCCCTTGGGATTTAAATAAGAAAAAGCTAGAAAATGGTCTATCTCAGGGACCACAGGTTGGTTGACGGTCCGTGCTTCATAAAGACGGATCATCTTGAGAGTCGTTGTTTTCTTAGAGGAGCCTGGGAAGGTTTCTATACTTCAGGGACCACGGGTGGAACGACGGCTCGTCGTCCAGAAGGACGGGTCATCCTTTAACTCATTGTTTCTGGGCACTTGGAAGGGAGGATTCTGAACTTAGAACGACGAGCATCAGAGTAGGTTGGGACTACGGTCCATCATCTAGAAGGACAGACCTTTCTTAGACTCATAATTTCTGGGACCAATTTAGGGGTTTTCTAAATCAGGGATGATGAGTGCACAGGACGGGCCGTGGTCTCCAACCACGAACCATCGTCTGACCCGTCATCTCTGGGAACTTGAAATTTTTCAGGGATTTCAACTTAGATAGTTGAATGCGTTCCTGGGGTGTTACAATATCTCCCCCTTGGGATCATTCGTCCTCGAATGAAGACTAAAAAAGGAAAACTGAGGGGAAAACAGCCCAACCAATCATCAAAACATAGAAATCATAGAGTAAACATAAAACTTGAACTTCTCAACTTGAAAACATGATAAACTAACTTCATAAAATATGGGTGCATGCTAAAATCATGAGAGGACCTGATGGAATAGAATCGGAGGGACATACTAAGGAGGAAACTAGTACCTCAAACTGGAACTGAATCGGAAGGAAAGAGATGAGGATATTTGCCTTCATGGCCTCTTTCGCTTCCCAAGTAGCACCCTCAACAAGTTGATTCCTCCAAAGGACTTTCACCGAAGTGACTTCTTTATTCCTCAATCTCCAAATCTGACGATCGAGGATCTCCATGGGAACCTCCTCATAGGTGAGACTATCCTTCACACCCACATACTCCAAAGGAACAATCAAGCTCGGATCACCAACACATTTCTTCAACAAGGAGACATGGAAAACTCGATGAACCGCTTCCAACTCCGTTGGCAACTCCAACTCATAAGCAACACTACCAACTCTTCTCGAAATCCGATAAGGACCTACAAAATGGGGACTAAGCTTTCCTTTCTTGCCAAACCTCATCACACCCTTCATGGGTGACACCTTAAGGAAAACCTAATCATCAATTTCAAATTCAAACTCCCTTCTCCTCACATCCGCATAAGATTTTTGACGACTCTGAGCGGTCTTCAACCTCTCCCGAATAAGCTGAACTTTCTCCATGGTCTCATGCACAGAATCTGGACCAATCAAGGAAGCCTCACCTATCTTAAACCAACCAATAGAAGACCTACATCTCCGACCATAAGGAGCCTCATAAGGAGCCATTTGGATGCTAGAATGAAAGTTGTTGTTGTAGGCAAACTCGATAAGAGGCAAGTGATCATCCCAATTTCCTTTGAAGTCAATAACACAAGCTCTCAACATATATTCCAAGGTATTAATAGTACACTCGGACTGTCCATCCGTCTGAGGTGAAAAGTTTTGCTAAGCCTCACCTTAGTACCAAGACCTTTCTGAAATGACTTTAAAAACTGAGATGTAAACTGAGGACCTCTATCTGAAATGATAGACAAGGGAACACCATGCAATCGAACTATCTCCCGAATGTAGAGTCTGGCATAATCATCCACTATATTCGTAGTCTAAATAGCTAAGAAATAGGATGACTTGGTCATCCGGTCAACGATTACCCAAATGGAATCATGTTGCCTTCGAGTACAGGGCAAACCCGTAATAAAGTCCATATTGATTGCTTCCCATTTCCAAGTGGGAAGGTCAATATCTTGAAGCATACAACCTGGCCTTTGATGTTCCACCTTTACCTGTTGACAGTTAGGACACTTAGCCATAAATTCGGCTATGTCCTTCTTCATACCATTCCACCAAAAGACTTCCCGTAGATCACAGTACATCTTTGTGGCACCCGGATAAATGGAGTATCTAGAACTGTGGGCCTCGGACAAAATTTGTTGTCTCAACCTATCAACGTCTGGCACACATAAGTGACCCTGATAATGAAGCACACCATCTCCCCCTTGGGAGAAAACCTCAACCCTTTGCTGACGAACTGCACCCTTGAGCTGAAGTAGGACAGGATCTTGGTCTGGCTTGGCTTTCACCTCAGCCACCAAGGATAGTCCTTCTCATGAGTCTTAAGCTATCAAGAAGCATAAGCAATCACCTTACCACACTGCATCAAAAAAACCCAAACCAATCCTAGAAGCATCACAATACACAACAAAATCATCTAAGCCCTTGGGTAGAGCTAACACTGCAGCGGTGGTCAATCTAGTCTTCAATTCCTGAAAGTTCTTCTCACACAAGTCGGACCATTGGAATTTCACCTTCTTCTGAGTCAATCGGGTCAAAGGGGCAGCAATGGAAGAAAAATCTTCCACAAACCTCCTGTAGTAACTAGCCAAACCCAAAAAGCTCCTAATATCAGACGGAGAAGTAGGTCTAGGCCAGTCCTTTACTGCCTCTATCTTTTGAGAATCAACCCGAATACAATCCTTAGTCATAATATGACCCAGAAAAGCAACAGACTGCATCCAAAACTCACACTTGCTAAACTTAGCAAACAACTGTCTATCCTTGAGAGTTTGCAACACAACCCTCAAGTGATTCGAATGCTCCTCCTCACTCCGATAGTAGATGAGGATATCATCAATGAAAATAATCACAAACATATCCAAATACTGTTTGAACACACAGTTCATCAAATCCATAAAAGCTACAGGAGCATTTGTTAGACCAATAGACATCACAACAAACTCATAATGACCATACCGAGTCTTGAAGGATGTCTTCGGGATATCACATTCTCGAAATCAAAGTTGATGATAACCGGATCTAAGGTCGATTTTGGAGAATAAACTATCACCCTGAAGCTGATCAAACAAGTCATCAATCTTAGGAATGAGATACTTATTCTTTCTTTTGACCTTGTTCAATTGGCAGTAATCAATACACATTCTAAGATATCCATCCTTCTTCCGAACAAACAAAACTGGGGCACCCCAAGGAGAGATACTGGGCCTGATGAAACCCTTATCAAGCAAGTCCTTCAATTGATCTTTCAACTCCTTGAGTTCCACAGGGGCCATTCTATAGGGAAGGATAGAGATAGGATTCGTATCTAGAAAAAGATCTATCCCAAATTCGATTTCTCGCTGGGGAGGGACTCCAGGAAAATCATCGGGAAACACTTCTGGGAATTCATTCACAATAGGAACAGACTAAAAAGTCGGGGTCTCAGACTCTGTGTCCACAAACCAAAATCTATAATAGACATAACCTTTAGAAATCATCTTCCTAGCCTTAAGATAAGATATGAAACGACCCTTGGAGGAAGAAGGACTACCTTGCCATTCTAGGACAGGTTCATTAGGAAACTTGAAACTGACAATGCAAGTACGGCAATCAATCGAGGCATAACATGCATATAACCAGTCCATACCAAGAATAATATCAAAATCAGTCATCTCCAACTCTACTAGATCCGCTGAAGTGACTCCATGAAGGACTGAGATAGGGCAATTTTGGTAGACTCTTTCGGCTAGGACAGACTCACGAATAGGGGTAGAAACATGAAAGAGTTCTAAAAGCAATTCAGGATGAATCTTGAACTTATAACCCATATAAGGGGTTACAAAAGATAAAGAGGCACCGGGATCCAACAAGGCATACATATCAAGAGAGAAGACTTTCAACATACCGGTAACCACATCTGGAGAACTCTCCTGATCCTTGCAGGAGAACATAGCATAAAG
The DNA here is from genome assembly GCA_003996215.1 of Jaltomata sinuosa. Lineage (NCBI taxonomy): Eukaryota > Viridiplantae > Streptophyta > Magnoliopsida > Solanales > Solanaceae > Jaltomata > Jaltomata sinuosa. The sequence continues at coordinate 194,942 of QJPP01007386.1, forward strand.
ACGGTTCTGGCGCTGACCACAAGAACTAGAAGTTGCGGCTTGCCGGGCTGGTCTACCTCCTGAAGCTGTTGGGGCAGGCTGGGTCCTACCTCTCTATCCCTTTCTAGCCGAAGGGCAATCTTTTAAACGGTGGCCAACCTATCCAGAACCAAAACAACCCTCTCTACCAGCCAAACACTCATCGGGGTGAGTTTTCCCACACTTAACATAAGCTGGATAGGAAGATCCCTTAGCAACACTACCTTGAGACTGGGAATAGAAACCAGATCCTCTACCACCCTCATCATAACGAGGCTTCTGAGCCTGAGTAGGAGCACTAGAAGAAGAATGAATGGATCCTGATGACTTCTTCTAGAAAGAAGAGCGATGTCCAACTCCAGACCTGTGATGACCAAAACCTGACCCGTCGAATCGAACCCTCTTGTTCTTCCTTGCCATCTCCCTAAGCTTGTCACCCTCAATATGATGGGCATGAGTCATGAGTCATGAGTCGGGATATGTTCATATTACTTAACAACAAAGCAGACCTACACTCCTTCCGCTACAATAGAGGGAACATATCTAGACAACTGAGTGAATTTCAAACTATACTCTTGCACCGACATCTAACCCTGTCTCAAGTTCACAAATTCCTCCACTTTCACTTGCCTCAACTCATGGGGAAAGAACCTATCAAGAAAGGCTCTCTCAAAACACTCCAAAGTTGTGGGGATCGCATCCCTCACCCTAGCCTCCTTCCATTGCGTGAACCAAATGTGAGCCACATTCTTGAGTTGATAGGATACAAGCTCAACATATTCCACCCCAACCACTTGCATAACCTCAAAGATATTCTTCACTTCATCAATAAAGTTTAGCGAGTCCTCACTCACTTTCAAACCCCAAAACTTCAGTGGGTTCATACGTATGAAGTCACAAACTTGGGCCGTTACCCCACCTTGAGGATGAACAGGGGAAGGAGCCGGATGATTGGCTTGAGTGGCCAAAGTCTAGGCTAGCAAGTGAATAGCATACCTAAACTCATCATTCATGACATCAGGAACTGGAACCTGAGGAACAGCATTTTGAGCAGCTCGGGGAGGCATAGCACGTCGAGGAGGCATAATCTGAAACACATAAGAAAAGGATTAGATGAACATTAAAGTTAATCTCTCTCGTACGATGTGATCATGAAAGAAGTGAAGTTTTCTAAGACATCTCATAGCTTCCCTCGCATATGCATGGCGCGCTTCACACACATGAAAGAGATTCTACTAGATGCGGCTTTCAAACATCCTAGGACTCTTGAACCTGAGGCTCTGATACCAAGTTTGTCACACTCTGAGATTACCCCCTAGATGTAACATGGGACTTGGGACCACAAGGATCCCAAGCTAACCCTTGGTCATAGCATTCTCAAGCATAACAAAAGATAAGCGGAAGTGATCATAGATAAAGACTCAGAATATCATAAATATAAAGTCGAATCAAGAGGTACAATCATCCAGCGGAACCCAACAACACTATGTCTGAAAAGCCTCTACAACTAGCATAAGGAGTTGATGGGACAATACCCCAACTAACTCAACAATCTAGAAGGAAAGGTAGCATAGAAAAAACTAGAATAAAATCTAGTCCTCGAACTATGAGGACTCACCAAAGCTGATTGTGAGTGGCCAGGAACTCTAGCAACGAAGCTGGGAAGGGGTGCCTGAATCTGCATCATAAAAAGATGCAGTGCAATATGCACTAGTACTATGGAATGTACTAAGTATATGAGCAATGCGTGAACATGATGAAAAACATGCTAAGTATACTTAAATAACTGAAATCATGCTTTTAAAGATAAAACTGAGCGCAATGACTCTAATACTTTCTATAAGCTACAACATAATCATAAGTAATAAGTCTGAAATCTGAATAAGAGTCAAATGCAAGTTTTAAAAGCATAAATTGTATTCTGTGGAAGGTTTTCTAACTGCCATAGACCATGTGAGCTACATGGAATTCGATGTATCCGCCCCATCGAGAGGACTCAATATACCTTGCCAGGATATAAAGGCATTACTATGGCGTGATCACTAAACTGATGCCCAACAGAGGGGACTTAAGACTTATGGGGGAACATAGTTCTGGGACCTTTTTGGGTACTCTCACTCTGTCCAACTAGGTGCATACTACTCCCAAAACATACATATAGCTCATATAATACTAGGCATAACTGATGCCAAAACTGTTCATACTGATGACATATCTGATGTCAAAACTGTTCATAACCGATGACATATCTGATGCCAAAGTTGTTTGAAAAGCAAGAAGACATATCTGATGCCATACAATTCAAATTCATAATCTGCAGACTTATCTTAGCCATAGCTTAAAACATACTTTTCTTTCAAAGGTCATACTTGAAGAATTGTGCATGCAATTTCATAAATACATAAAGGCCATGATATTTAATCATGCCAAATTTCTCTTGGGAACATGAAAATTCATGGATTCATGCTAGAAATCAACTTTCATGCTTGGTCTTTTAAAACCAACAAGAGAATCATAATTAAATCATGAAAAAATCAATAAGAAACTATGAATTTAAACATTGAAGCTGATTTCATAAACTTTCCCCTATTTTAGATCCAAATCCTAGTTTCATAAGTTCATAATTCAACATAAGAATTGGGGATTTGGGGCACAAGGGTGAAAGGAACCTATTGTTAAAGACCCACATACCTTGGTGGAAGATTACCCACTTGATTTGGAAAAGATTAAGAGGCTTGACTTGGAGCTTGGAGACTTGAGCTTGAAGGAGAATTTTTCTTTTCGATAGAAGAATGAGGAACTTAGGAGAGACTTAGGATAATATGGGTGAAAATCCTTCTATAAATAGTCAAAATGACTTCACTTAGTAGTTAAAAGGGTGGGAAATTATCATAATGCCCTTGGGATTTAAATAAGAAAAAGCTGGAAAATGGTCGGTCTCAGGGACCACGGGTTGGCCGACCGTCCGTGCTTCAGAAAGACGGACCATCCTGAGAGTCGTGGTTTGCTTAGAGGAGCCTGGGAAGGTTTTTGTACTTCAGGGACCACGGGTGGAATGACGGCCCGTCATCCAGAAGGATGGGTCATCCTTTAACTCGTTGTGTCTGGGAACTTGGAAGAGAGGCTTCTGAACTTAGAATGACGAGCATCAGAGTAGGTTGGGACGATGGTCCGTCATCCAGAAGGACGGACCATTCTTAGACTCATCATTTTTGTGACCAATTTATGGGTCTTCTAAATCAGGGACGACGAGTGCACATGACGGACCGTGGTCTCCAACCACGAACCATCGTCTGACCCGTCGTCTCTGGGAACTTGAAATTCTTCTGGGATTTCAACTTAGATAGCTAAATACATTCCTGGGGTGTTACAGGAACCATCCTTTTTCCGCACAAATAAAACTGGGGAACCCCATGGAGAAATGCTAGGTCTGATGAAACCCTTATCAAGAAGATCCTTTAACTCTTTAAGTTCTACGGGAGACATTCTATAGGGAGGAATAGAGATGGGATTTGTATCTAGAATAAGATCTATCCCAAAGTCGATCTCCCGCTCGGGAGGGACTCCGGGCAAATCTTCGGGAAACACTTCTGGGAACTCATTCACAACAGGGATAGACTAAAGGGATGGGGTTTCGGACTCCGTGTCCATAACCCGAACTATATGATAAACATAACCCTTAGAAATCATCTTCCTAGCCTTAAGATAAGATATGAAATGACCTTTTGAGGAAGGGGGACTACATTTCCATTCTAAGACGGTTTCATTTGGAAACTTAAAACTGACAACCCGAGTATGACAATCAACCGAAGCATACCAAGCATACAACCAATCCATACCAAGAATAACATCAAAATCAGTCATCTCCAACTCTACTAAATCCGCTGAAGTGACTCTGTGAAGGAATGAGATAGGGAAATTTTTGTAGATTCTTTTGGCTAGGACTAACTCAGCAACAGTTATGGAAACACAAAAGGGTTCTGAAAGAAATTCAGGACAAATTTCGAATCTGCATGTTATATAAGAGGTCATAAAAGATAAGGAGGCACTGGGGTCCAACAAAGCATACACATCAAGAGAGAAGACTTTTAACGTACCAGTGACAACATCCGGTGAACTCTCCTAGTCCTAGCGAGAGGACATAGCATAGAGAAGGTTCTGGAGCTGACCACTAAAACTAAAACTTGTGCCCTGCTGGGCTGGTCGACCTCCTGGGGCTGCTGGAGCAGACTGAGCCCTACTACCTCCCTGCCCCTTTTAAGCCAGAGGGCAATCTCTAATCATGTTTCCAGCCTGTCTACACCCAAAGCATGCTCCCGTGCCCAAACTATACTCTCCTGGGTGATTCTTCCCATACTTGTTGCATATAGGATAGGAGGATTTTTTAGCAACACTCCCCTGAGACTGCAAATAAGAACCAGATCCTCTACCAGTCTGATCATGATGAGTCCTTGGGGCTGGGTAGGAGCACTAGAATAAGAATGAACGGGTCCTGATGACTTCTTCTAAAATGAGGAGCGATGTCTGCCACCGGACCTTTGATGGCCAAAACCTGAACCCTCGGATATAACTCTCTTGTTTTCTCTAGCCATCTCCCTAAGCTTTTCCCCCTCGATCTAGTGATAATGAGTCATAAGTCTGGAGATATTCATGTCACTCAACAGCATAGCATATCTACACTCTTTTTCCACCAAGTCTGAGACTCCATAGATATACTTACTCATCTGATCCTGTGGGTCAGCCACCATAGTAGGAGCGTATCTGGAGAGCTGAGTGAACCTCAAACTATACTCCTGGACTGTCCTGGATCCCTGTTTCAAGTTCACAAACTCCTCGGCCTTTGTTTGCCTTAACTCCCTCAAACAGAACCGGTTGAGGAAAGCCCTTTCGAAAAACTCCCAAGTCATAGGGACCTCGTCCCTAGACCTAGGTTTCTTCCATTGCGTGAACCAAATATGAGCTACATCCTTGAGTTGATAGGATTCTAACTCAACGTTATCAACCCCAACCTCTTGCATAATATCAAAGATTTTCTTCACCTCATCCCAAAAGTTGAGCGGATCTTCCCCAACCTTTGAACACCAGAATTCTAGTGGGTTCATACGGATAAAATAACAAACTCGGGCCGCTACCGCACCTTGAGGGTGGATGAGGATAGGATCCAGCTGGTTGGCCTGAGCGGCCAAGGTATGGACTAGCATATGGATGGCATTCCTGAATTCGTCAATCATGACCTTGGGGGCCAGAACTGGAGGAGCAGCATTCTGAGCGGTCCGGTGAGACATAGCTTCCCTTTCATAAGTGTGGCATGTTTCACACACCTGAAAGAGATTCTACTCGATACGGCTTTCAGACATCCTAGAAATCTTGAACTTGAGGCTCTGATACTAAGTTTATCATGCCCTGAGGCTACCCCCTAGACGTAACACGGGACCTGGGACCAGAAGTGCCCCAAGCTAACCCTTGGTCATAGCATAACTCAGGCATACCCAATAAGCTTAGCGGAAGCATAATAAACTAGATACTCAATCCATAAGATAAAGTCAAGATGAACATGATTCGAAGAAGACCCGAATATTATCTATGTCTGAAAAGCCTCTACACATGACATAAGGAGTTGCTAGGATAAGACCCTAGCTAACTCAAGGTACGAAAGTAAATAACCAATAACTAGCTAGAATCATAACTATACCTCAAACAATGAGGACTCACCAACACTGTCTGGAAACAGCCTGTGGTCTCTAGCCACGTGCCTGAGGGAGGGAACCTGAATCTGCATCATCAAGAGAATGCAGCACGAAATATACGTTAGTACTATAGGATGTACCGAGTATGTGAGATATGCATGATAATGATAAAACATACTTAAAATATGCTTAAAATGAGCTTTTTCAAAATAAGAGAGAGCATAAGAAGTTATCAAGATATAAGACATGAATATGAAGTAAAGACAAGGTTCAAAGTAAGGTATCACATAACTTCATAACTTGAAAATTATCATGTGGGAGTTTCTCATAACTGACATTAAACCATGATGAGCTACATGGAGTCCAGTGTCATGTACCCACACTAAAAAGGTTGTCCTAACCGGCCAAGGTTAGAACCATGTTCATAAGGATCCTTTCATAAGCAGCGGAGGGAAACCTATGGTGATAACATAGTTTTGGACTTGGGTCATCTAGAACCCTCATCGCTCGGTGCTAAATACTACTCCCAAAACATATAACATAAGGCTCACATACATGTGACATATCTAGATGTCAAGCTTGTTCATAAACATGTTCATAACCCGGATCTTCATACTACTTACGAATCTTGTTTTAGAAAATAATTCATGAGCATTGATGGAACATAGGGTGTATTGCATTGCATAATAGTTCATAACTTGAAAAACTTGCATGTCACTAGTTCAATTTCATAATACATATACTTTCATAAAATATAGGAACTAGGCATGCACTTGCTTGAAATTCATGAAAATATGCTATCAAATACTCAATTTACTTGAATTAATTTATGCATGTAGAATTTGCCATAATTAGACTTCAATTTGACAACTTGAATCAATTTATGCATGTAGAATTTGCCATAATTAGACTTCAATTTGACATAGGAGTTCATATGTGAAAAAAACCATGAAAAAATTATGCAATTTAGTAGTAATTTCATAATAAAATTATGAGAAGGCAATTTATAGCAAAATCCATAAGAATTGGGTAAGAACCCTAATTTGAAAGTTCATGAAATCAAAATAAAGATTTGGAATTTTAGGCACAAGGGTTAAAGGAACCCATTGTTGAATACCCACATACCTTGATTGAAGCTAACCCACTTGAAATTGAAAAGAAAAGGAGACTTGAACTTGGATCTTGAGACTTGGAGCTTGAAGGAGTTCTTTTCCTTTTTGGGAGATGAATGAAGATTTGAGGAGGGACTTAGGCTAATGAGGGTGAAAATCCTTCTAGAAGTAGTCAAAATGACCTCACTTAGGAGTTAAAAGGGTGGGTAATTATAAAAATACCCCTAGGACTTAGTTAAGAAAAAGTTGTTTTAAAACTTGGCTTCAGGTTCCACGAGTCCCTTCCACATACCGTAGAACTCATCACGGATTGTGGACTTAAGTCTTGGTTCCTGAGCCAAAATTACAGGCTGCAGATAACTTTCCACGGACTAACAGGGCGACCCATAAAAACTTCTACGAGTCATGGAACCAATTCGTGGTTTCAGGGGAAATGGCCACTCTTTGTCTGATTTCCACGGGTTGGTACCACGATCCGTGGAAACATCCACGAACCGTGAAACTGACCCGTGGTCCTCAGACCTGAGGGTGGTCTACAGGACTGGAATCATGAGTCCTTTCCATGACTCATGGAACTTTTCACGGCTCGTGAACTTGACCCTTGGTCCCTGGAAGTTTAAAAAATCTGCAAGTTCTGAGTTTAAAAGATGAATTGATTTTTGAGGTGTTACAAAAATGCTCAAAAATTACTAAGTTTGGTCTTTTTAAAGGTGAAAAAACAAGCTCACGGAAGTTTACACCCTGTAGAACAAATTTCAGATCTAGAAAACAGAGGTCGCGAGAGCGAGCAACCAGAGCTCCCCGGGTGAGCTCCCTAAATCAAGGCAAATAAATCAACTTTTTTAATCCGACTTGGAGGGCCTTTTTTGGTATTTTAGACATTATAAATATCCTTCTTAGATTATTTTTTAGACCGTATGAGAAACGTGTGGAGGCACAGAGCAAGGGAAAAAGCTCCATTCTTCTAGGTTTGTTTCTTTAACAGTATTTCTTGTCTTTACTTTCTAATAAGATTGTGAGAAACTAAAGCCCTCTTTCTAGGGTTATGGCTATAGTATGAACATTTTATTCTTATTATAGATTGTTATTGTGGATTCTACCATTACATTTTGTTCTCTTAATCTTATGCTTCCTATTTTGTTGCTTAGCTACCAATAGGATAAACGGATAATTCCTAGAGGAACTCGAGAGATGAATACTAAGAATAGAATATGGGTTAAGGTGACTAAAATGCTTCAACTAATGGATTTGCGGCTAGGATAGAGACGTACTTAGATCGCCCTACTTGGGTCAAATACAGGAAGATAACTTAATGAATTTAAATTAGTTCATCTATCCCCTCTAAATAATGTAGTTAGGTGTCAAATTCGGCTATAAGGTTAGAGGAGTGAGAGCCCATGACTATAATATTAACCTTGTGATTTATCAATTCAGTAGATATTTTAATTATACTTATCAACTACATTAAGATATAAAGTAATTACACGAGCACCATAACCCTAGGTTTCAACTTCTTTGTAAACAAGCTCCACATTGTTTATTCTTAATTACTTTCTTGCTTCAGGGGAATAAGTAGTTTAATCAACAATCACCCACAACTTGAGAATTGATAGCTTGAATAAATAATTAAAACAAGTTTAATTTAGTAATAGTTAATTGTAAATCCATATAGGTTTGACATCTGGGTCTTTAAAAGCATGTTTGGCCTAGCGGCTAAAAATTGCTTATTTTGGGAAGCACTTTTATTAAACAACTTTGTAGAAAAGTGCTTTCGAAAAAAAGTAATTTGTATTTGGCTAATTCATTTGAAAAGTACTATTGATAAACAGATTGTGTTTGGCTAATTTTTTTTAAAAGTGCTTTTGAGAGACAAATTATGAAAAAAGATTGTTATCAATGAACTTTTATTATTAAGGTTATTCTATCAAGAGAAATTATTTTAAATATTTGTTATCAAGTTTTTCATTAAATTTTTATTTATTTAATTAAAATTTATATATTATAAATTTTCAATCAATATTGTACATAGATACATAAAAGAATATTAAATATTCATATAATATTAATATGATAATTTAATATACTAAAAATATCAAGCAAAATGAATTTTAAAATTATTCCATAAATTAAATCACTACATATGAAAAAATTAACAGAATTGTATTAATTGCTTGTTTGTGTTGATGGTATGTAGGAATAAATAATTTTTTGATACATACACTCTCACATTATAAGATAATATAATATTTTGTTAGTTGCATAAATAATTTAATAATATTTAATTGGTGATATTAAATAATATTGATGTTTATTATTTTATTATTATTATTATCCTTACCTACAAAAGTAAAATTTTCATAATAACAACAATTTATATGTAAAAATAACATATATAAATAAAAAAATTATTTTTTTGTTAACTTTTTTGTAGGTTCACTAGCATTTTCAATGCTTACATGATAGACACGTAAAATAATATACATAAAATATAAAATAATAATATAAAACATAAAATAAATAAAGAATTTATGGTGTGAAATGAAGAATAAATTTTTTAAATCAAACTTATTAGATATGCTAATTAGTTAACATGAGATATATTGATAAATACGTATAAATGATAGTGATATTTTTGTATTGAAAAAGATAATTTTTTGCTTTTGCTTGTGTTTTTTTAAAAAACAGAAATTTTTTGCTTCTTCCCAATAGCAGAAAAACTGCTTGTGCTTCTATTTAAAAGCAATTTTACGAGTTGGCCAAACAACTCATTTTACCAAAAAAGTACCTTTTCTCCAAAAAAAAAAAGAATGTTTGGCCTCCCAACCGCTAGGCCAAACAAGCTCTAAGTCACTGTATTACTTTTACGATCACGTACATTTGTGATTACTGTGGGAGGCAACATCTACCTGGAAAAGTATAACAATGGCCACATCCACCCTCAAACGGTGTGCCTCCACCACCAACTCCACGGCCTATCTAAACACCACCTGTACCATTTTGTGCACCTCCTTTAGCTGGTGGTGCCGGTAACCAACGGGTTTGAACCTGCGAACCCTGCTATGCCCCGCCCAACCTATGCCTAGGGAAATCCTTAGCAAAGTGACCTACCCCCCCCCCCTCCCAATATCATATCATGCCCTTCTTGACATAGGCTAATGAAATGATCCAAACGAGCGAAAACATCTGCCATTATCTGAGAACCCACAATGAGAACCCCTAGACATATGTCCTGAACTATGGTTTCTATGATTGTTATGCCCAAAATAACCACCACCTAAAGTCTGTATAGTTGCATGGACTTGCCTACTAGACTGATAATAATGACCTCTACTTCAAAAATACCTTCCTCGGGATGATGAACCACTGAAACTATCATGTTGGTGAACCTTTTTATCGCCGCCTCCATAGGCACGACAATGAATCTTCTCGATACTCTTATCATGATCAATTACCTGATGAAAAGTAGCACCGATAGTCACTAAATTCTTGGTATCAAATTAGGAAAAGTAATAAACCCTCACACAAATAATCTACTCCTCCTCCATAGGCAAACTCATCAATGCATGCCTACACAAGGCGTGAAACCTGCTCAAGATAATCAAACTTATCTCTTAGACTCTCTCTCATTCCACAAGGCACCTACTTCCCAAGGAAGGCCTCAAGAAACTGTCCACATCGTAGGAAGCGACCCGATTGGTCTGCAATCAAGATAAGATCTCAACCACTGCTTTGTTCACCCTATCATATGAAAAGTGGTGTAGTCAACACCATGATACTCAACCAAACCGAGGTTATGCAACCTCTCATTGTAATTGACCAAAAAATCATAAGTATCATCCTCAAGAGCACCTATAAATCTGGAAGGACCTATCCTAACAAATCTTTCAAACATCTTATGTTCCTCCACTATCATCACTAGCATAGGCACAATCATTTGAATAACAAGTGGAATTGGAAAAGTATCAATCCAAGGAGCCACAACAGCAACTGGTTATTCCCCGAGAGTCTGAAAACTCAAACTGATGCCTGCTATGGAGGCTGAACCCCAACCCTAGTCTGTGATCTATCAAGAGTGACAGGTAGACCCTTTGTCTGAGCCATACCCTCCAAGAAACTCAAAATACAAACCATGGTTTCATATAGCACTAGCATAGCTATGTAATCCTGTGGCACCTAGGCTGGCCCCAGACCATCTGGCTGAAAATCCACATCCTCAATCCTAACCTCAGGTTTGGGGGAGGCAGCTATAGAACAAACACAAATTGGTGCAACACCTCGTGCTCTACTTTTGCCACGGTCTCGACCCCTAGCCACAGCTCCAAGAGAGGGTATAGGTGCATCATCTCTAGTCGCATCTGATCTCATTCTCACCATCTATGAGAGAATGAAACACGAAGTTTAAAAACTCAAGAGATAACTAATTTCACACGATTAGGAATCTAAGAACATAGTTTTCCTAAAGATGTCTCATAGCCTACCAAAGATAGATACAGATAACATCATATTGATCTGTGACACTCCTCTAGACACTTGCTCTTGTACTTGTAAGACAAGTGAACCTAGAGCTCTGATACTAAATTATCACGACCTAAAAATTGAGATTGTGATGGAACCTACCCCGACCCAATCATGGTAGGTAATCCAACGTTTACACTTGATAATAAAATAAATAAAAGCAGAAAGTAAAGTAGATGAATATCATATATCTCAAATTACGCTTTCACTCTAATAGTATTAAAAATGGAAATAAAACTCTTAATACATAAGGACAACGATTAAAGGGAAACATTCAAAAACCATCCGAAGACTCAGTTGTCACAAGTACAAGAGTGACCTCTATAAGAACTGTCAAAATGTAATACATAGCCATCTATGAATGTAAATCAAACAGGAACAAAAAATAGATGATACTATGTAAATTTTCAGACACAGGGCGCTCACCACAGCCTCGAATGAATCAACTCAGCACAATCAAGAGTCGCATTGACAACTCCTACTGGGATCTATATCAGAAGGATGCACAAAAGTAAGGCGAGTATAATCCAATATTACTCAGTAGGCATCACAGGCCGATCGAGCTTAAATAGTTACTATATTGAATAAAAAATATTAAAAATAACCCTACACGTAGAAAAGTCCCAGCAGTTCTGTAGTGACAGTAAAAAAACATTTCAAAGCATAATAAGAATAATAGAATGATGTAATACAATGATATACAGTGAAATACAGTGGTCAATGCCTACCGGTATACACTCCCTTCACAGCGTCATGATGTGAGGTGGAACCCATAGGGGACTTGTGAAGGTCTATATACACTCTTGAAAAAGATTCAATTGGGCATACAACCAAAATTTAGCCTTGATATCAATAATAAGTAAATTTACCTAAAATAGTTCCCCTCGAGCATGCAATTCTCTTTGGAAAGTATTATTTCCACTGTATCAAGTCAGGGATCCATCCATGAACATGAATGATTATGTATGACCACGATAATAATATGAATGCACATGCAACAGATATCAATACAATGAAGTTCTCAATTCAAAACATAGGTTATAAGCCTCAATATCAATAAATCTCTCAATCATTCTCGTAGGCCACACTTCCTCTCCTAATTCAAGTACTTTTCATGTGACCATCATGTCAAATCACCTATTATACGTAAAATCAAAGCATGAATCATCTCAAAATGCCATACATGAATCAATCTTTTCAAGTCTTAAGTCATTCATTGGCGTAACCCCAATTTGAACATCATAATATTAATAGATCTCATAAAGTACTTTAACTCGATCATTTGTTCCTCCAATAGCATGCTTTATATGATAAGTCCCCACCCAAACTACGTTTGAAGAAGAGTAAGTCATAACCTACCTCAAAGCTAAATCGCAAGTCACCAATGGTCACAAAATAGTATTTCCTTCTAAATAGCCTCGGAATGACCCCAACATATAAAAAACATACTTTACACATGAATACGAGTCTATTGATACCTATATATTTGTATAGAAGTTTGGATCAAAAAGTTCACTCTCAAAATTCGGCGATGAAACGAGAATATATTTGAATTTATTTTACTCATAAGATAAGGAACGCAAATATGAATTTTTGCAGAAAATGGAGCTCAATCGGACCTCAAATCACCATTTTATACTCTCTTAAGTTTTGGAGGAAAAGTCCCAAAAATCCATTTCAAATACATGATTAATCAATGAAATTAATGGGAAATCATTGACATTTTACCGAAATGAAGGTTAGAAACTTACCCCCGCAAAGAATCTTTGAAAATCCTTCAAAAATCTCCTTAATTCGAACTCTAGAACTCCCAAAAATAGAAACTAAAGCTTAAGTTCAAAATGGGGGAATTAATATATGCCGCTACAGTTCCTCATTCGCGAATGCGGTGGACCTATAGCGATCACGAAGGCGACCTGACCCGGTGCTTCACAAATATATAATTCATTACATGGCCTAGTAACCCTCTTGAATGCTAGTAGGTCATGCAATTATGAGGGACCACCTGATCCTAATTCGCGAATGTGAAGAAGGTTGCACCAGCAATAGCTGACAATAACCCAAATATCGGTCCAAAGCTCAGAATGAACCCTTAAAACTCGCTCAAAATCCACTGCACACAAATTAATAGTGCAAACCAGCTGTAAGATATAATTCGAGTTTGTTGGAATCGATGAAACACCATTCCAGAATTATTTAGATCAAATATTGACTGAAGTCAACCCAATTTTAAAGAAACTTTCAAATTTCACTCAAATGACCAAAATACCCCGAAAGTCTCGAGAATTGAATCAAACTTTTACCTAGGCCAATAATCACCCTAGACCTAGTGGAAGCATCAAAACTCGAATGCGGCCTTCTTTACCTCAAATGTTGACTTTGGACAACTCTCTTAACTTTCTAACTTCCAAAACTTATATGTATTCTTTGAGAATTTCACCACCCATTTATGCAAGTCATCAATATCAAACTAAAGCTATAGGGAGGGACAAACGAGAAAAATTCCAAAAAACACGAAAATGACCTTGAGGATCGTTAAAGTTTATCACAGAATTTTCTGATCTTGAAAAGTCTAAATTTATTCAAACTCAACGAATGTAAAAATCAAGCACACTTATCTGAAGGGCATTAAGATAAGATAATAACTGTTGTTGGACAAGACAAGAATTTGTGAATAAAATATCTATACAATTATTATACCAAATATAATATACAGTATTTATAACCAAATAAGTATTTTTATTTATGAATTTGCTACATAAAATTGACCTACTAGCATTAGACCAGCTCATAATGAATCGAAACTGCTTCACAAATGCATAGCGCTTCGTAGCTTCTGAAAGTATTTTCTTTTCGATATAAATCTAAATTTCAGTGATAAATTCATTTTGAGGGTCACTAATCATTTCAATTCCTTGGCATTTCAAAACATCAACTTCTACACTCGGAGTCATGCCACATAAATTATCATTGTATTGGATGTGCACAACGACTGGATTGCGAGATTTTCTATATTTGAATCATAACTGCTTTGGCCACCAATATGGTACTCAATGACGTCCATGGACCTATTCTTCAATGTGATACATTAAGGATACTTTCTAAAGAAATCCTTATTATCCTTTTTCTGATCAAAATATACCTCAACACACATGTCATTGTGTGGCATCTATCACTGACAAGGTATTTAATTTTCAAATCCGTAATTGTGATTTCTATGTCCAGTTGAGGAGTAATCGCTGAAATCAATCCATTATATTTCGTGTTTGAGTCATAAAGTATTCCTTCTTGTCACGACCCAAAACCGAGCCATGATGGCGCCTACATAACCCCTTATAGGCAAGCTAAACCCAACGATGCGGAAGACAATAAAGTAGTTAAAATAAGAAAAAGCAAAAGACATAAATGAAAAGACAGGGCCAATAGCATATATACATACCATCGTACAAAATATACATAAGAAGGCCCTAAAGTGACCAAAGAGACAAAACATACATGAGAACCAACCCGGACCTGGTGTCACTAATACAAGAGTGACTAAAGTAAAGAGTAGCTATACAACAGACTTTGGCTATCTAAAATATAAAATACAGATAGAATATATAAGCTGGAAAGCATGTAAAGTCTCCAAAAGTGTCGGGAGCTCACCGTGATCTGAACTGCAATAGGCCTCGAATGAAGGGAGGATCAGTGAAGGTGGCTAATACTAGGTGTTGCATCAGAAAAAGATGCAGAGTGTAGTATGAGTACCAAGACAATGAGTACCCAGTAGGCATCATAGGCCAACCGAGCGTAGAAAGATAATATATAAATATAAATTACAGGAAAGCAGCAAAAATACAGGGGTCCACCTAAATCTAGTTATAAAGCCAAAAACTAAAATAACCAAGCCAAAAAGGTGAAGTAGTAACAATATCAACCCAGAACCACCAACAATCCAAAAAGCACCCAAGCCAATGCAATGCGATGAAATGTGTCACAACCTGATTTCTCGGTCATGATGGTACCTACAACCCTCCAGTAGGCGAACTAATCCCCGTAGCCTAGAATGGTTAGTAATGGGCTACCTTCTAATAGTTTAAGCAAAAGATTAGATACATAAGCAGAAGCAAGGGCATATGAGAAGAAAATAGATACAAGAGGGATATTAACAAGCAAAATCTAAACCAACCCAAAACCTGGTATCAAAGCGTATAAGAGTCGAACTACATCAGGAGTACAAAGGTCCAAAAGTCATTTATACACAATGTCTCTGAAACTATAACAGTATAAAATACACCAAGGATAACTAAAGTCAAGCTCTGAATGCCAAGATCTCACCCTCTGCCCGGATGATCCAAAAACTACACCCCGCACGAGTCTTCGATGCGCTAACGGCAATGGCCCACGCTAGGATCTGCACCAGAAGATGCAGAGGGTAGGGTGAGCACCAAATGTGAATCATAAGGTACCCAGTAGGTATCATAGGCCGACTGGGCACATATAAAGTAAAAGAGCAATAGCAGGCAGAGTAGGAACAAATAGTCACAGAATTCAACGATAAGCACACAAGAGCTAGCCCAGAGGGAAGACAGCAGAAACAACATATAAGGCTAGAATATAGAATATATACACACAACAGGCACAGGTGAAAGTAAGGACAACGCACCTGGGATCCTTGCAAAAATAGTATATATAAGAATAAGTTCTAGAAATGGGTGGTATACTGGTACCCTCAAGTATAAGGAAAAAGGGAGAGAAAAATAAAGGTAGACATGCTCGACATACAGGAATTAATACCAAATCAAGTCATACAAAACTCAATCCAGGAACTCACCACCACACAGTAATCATGCTCATACTCAACCATAACAGGGAACAATATCGGAATGAAGTAACAAGAGTCTACCTACAGTCCCTCGACCGCCTATACAACCGAGGAACGCAATCAAGTGAAAACAAACCCTTCGGCATCCCATACTACCAGAGCATACAATCAACAAATAGCAAACAAGGGTGGTATCTCAAACAATGGATGATATGATGCATGAAAATCTCGAGGTGAAATAGAACCTCTGTATGTACCTCCTCTGGTGTCGATCGGGCCCAGCAGGCAGGTTTCATGGAATAACACAGCCCGTATACCTCTACTCCACCATATACCCTTTCCCCTGTCATACGCAGCCCAAAGCCTCAGGCTCGGAGTGGCAAGGTCCATAGAGGTCCCGGACCTCATACTAAAACTCAGAATCAAAATGTGTCCTCCAAAATCGAGTTCGGGTTCAAGACAATGGCTAAGTCTCAAATATGCATGCCTAGACCTTGTCTAGGACTAAAACAGTGAAAAAGATGTCTCAAAAACCCTTCCAAGCCCGGGCATAACCGGGTCTTAAACAGTAGTAAAAACATTTCAGATGCTCGACCTGGCCTAGCCTGATATTATTTCAAATCAGTAAGAAAAATCAGCTAGCACTCCAACCCGATCGAGTCTAGCAATAGTGGTAAATCATGATAAAACCATATTTTAACCTTCTTTTACCTCAAGAAGATCCACGTATCAAGTCAAATCATTTTCAAATCCAATTTCATCAAAAATGGGCCCCCGGGGCCATGCAAGGTTTAGAAAATCAGTTTTCGTAGGCTCGAAGCCAAAAATTGTAATAAAACGTGGAAACCCTCTTTATATGCATGGAAATGATATGATCAACCCAAATAGCTGCCCGGCAGCTCACAATCAACCTAACAGCCCTGCACAGGCTCCGAAGCTACTCAGCAAGCATAACCAGCCTAGAAGGATATTTCTATGTCCGGGACTCGTGGACATTTCCAATAATCTCACCTTCTATGTTCCAGAGTCAACAAGACCTCACGGGGTCACAAGGGTAATAAATATATCAACTAATAGGAATACTACACACAATGGAGGACAGAAATAGGATGAATCATGGAAAAGTGGTCAAAGTCTGTGGTACCAACCTAATAACCCAACCAAAGGATGTCAACTAGTACAATTTTACTCGATATATGTGAAGTCTAGGGAGTTAAGCCATAACCTACCTGTCGTCCGACGACAAGCTGCGGGAATGATGATATTCGAGGCCGAGATGCTCTGAGAATCTTCAAACGAGAATCAAACTATCAAATTCATAAATAAAATATTAAGATGAGTCTAACGATACCCATATTGCTACAATTGTAGCCAGGTCGATATCCAGGTCAAAAGTGGGCTCGTGGGACTCGCAACCTGAAACCAAAAATGAAAATAACTACGACAACCCCAATGATGCCAAGAAGTCATGCTCCAAATTTGAGTACAATTGGACAAGGGAAGGGTACCAAAACATGCCGCCCAAGTTGGGGATTAAAGAATGAAAATTTCGAAAATAAAAACGAAAATTGGGAAAGAATTACTTACCAAAATGATGGAAAATCAACCCAAGACGGATAAAACTTCACACCCACGAACATGCACAAGCTTAGGGGGAAGAATCTATCACAAAATCCAAGCTTTGGATGAGCATCAATGGAGGAATTAAGAGAAAAAACAAAAAAGGAAAGTTAGGGAAGATGACTTACCAAAAGGCGAAGAACTACGAATAATCGATGAACAAATAATTCCCCAAGATTTAGAACTGAATTGGAGCAAGTGGTGGAGAGAATTTTGAGTTTTAGAGTAAGAAAAGTGAGGAGAAGGGCTGGAAAAAAAAATGACAACAATAAATAGTTGTTGTCCGCAGCTGATTTTCTGCACTTTTTAGAAAACTCGACGGGGCATTCCGGGCACAATCGGAAATTGATATTCAAAAACCAATAGTGCTAATAGAGTGGAAATGATGTTTCGGACTCAACAGAATTGATGAAACTTCCATACGATATCATTTCGGAGAAATGTTGACCCAAGTCAACACTAACGAAAAGGAACTCAAAGGCTTGAAATGAGTCTGACTCACGTGAAACCCGAACTGACCATCTTCCTAGCCCAAACTCAACATTCCGGTGTTGATGGAAACGTCGGATTTTGGATCCGACACTCCGATCATTGAAAGGCACTCAAAATTACACTTTCAACTTCAAATGGCTTGAAAACTCAGAAAACCACACAAAACCCACACCGGAAGTTCACACGCCTCAACTAAAAGTCCAACTAGACCAAACTCATCGCTCCAGAGCTAACGGAACTGTCAGAATTCAATTCCAAATACGTTAGCTAAGAATGTTGACTAAAGTCAATGATATTCTAAGTTTAAAGCTCAAAAATAGGCGAACGGCTCAAACGACCAAATGAACCACCAGGGCACCGAACTACCGGTCCCATCAAGCCATAAATGACTTGGGGCCGCTACAGGAAGGCTCTAACAGTGCAATAAATGCAAAAACGCAAAGATGACTGGAAGGGTCATCACAAAATGATGATGTAATGTATGAATGCATAATAATATAAAATTGGAATATCGCATCGGGCGCTCGAAATACCGCATCGGACTATGCATATATGTATATATAGGTGAAAGGAAAGCAAAGCCCCAAATAACGCATTGGGGTTCCAAAATACCGCATCGGACTATAAGTATGTGCATAAAAATAGTATTTTCCCCCTTTTTCCTTCTAAAACCCATGGTAAAATCCAACAAAGTTTAATTCAAATTCGAAAAGCACCGTAGCCGTAGTAAACCTCATTTTGAACCAAAAGTCTCAAAAAAATACTCCCTTTCCATGCCAATGTTATGCAATACAGTATGAGCATGAAATGTCCATATTCAGAGAATGCCACGCACAACAGGGCAAAATAGGGCAAAATACCCTCCAAACCAAGAGAACTGACCTGGGCTCCGTCCAAATCTAAGTTATGGCCTCGGGCCCACAGTTACACAACCATAGAATAAAGCGGATAAAACAGGAAAGTAATAGCAAAAAAGGAACACAAGAATCTCTACTCTACCTCTAAAACCTCTTAAAAGCAACCTAGGGATTCCAAGATAGCCAAAATGATACTACAAGCTCCTAGGCTAAGGATAAATATGATAATCCTAAACTATAATCCGAAATGGCTAATTTAAAGTAAGAAACAGGATTTAAGCCTAAATCAACCGAAAGCCAACCTAACGTTCCAGTAACATATAAATTTATATAATCTAACTAAACTCAGTCTAGAAAGTAAATCGTAACCTACCTCTGGGCTGAACTGAAAGCACAAACCGTGACTTGTGCGCCTTTCCCTTCCGAACAGCCTCAGAAATCTACCACGCTATCAAGAATACGATCTAGGTGTCAAGATAAGAAGAAAGACACCCATATTACTATACGGAAAATCAAACCAGAAATTTGGTCAAAATTGACCCTCGGGGCCCGTGCAACAACACAAAAACTAAAATTTATGATTAAGTCCACGGTGGGTTAAGGAACTCATGCTCAAAATTTGAGCGCGAACACAGTTTGTTTCGGGGGTCAAAAAAGCCTCGAAGTGCTACTAATTCAAAGGATTTAACAAGGAAATAATGGAAAAAATAACGAGTTTAATGGAGATTAAGCAACGTTAAAGAGATAAGGGATAGAGGGGAACTTACCAGATGAAGAAAACTGAAAGAGAGGAGCTGGAACCGGAGCTCAACGATCAACAATGGAGGAAATTAGAGTTTTTGGAAGAGAAAACGAAGTGGACAGCTTAAATAGAAGTCTGGGTCCTTCATCGCAATCACGATAGGACCCCACGCGATCGCGAAGAAACGCCACCCAAGCCATCGCAGTTGTGATGGTCCAGCCACACGATCGCATAGAGCAAGTTGGACCGGGTCCTAGCCTACTTCATCGCGAATGCGAGAAGCAACCTACGCGATCACGATGGTCAAGAAACTAGACCATCGCGAACGCGACAACCACCTTGCTATCACGATGACCAAACTGGTCTGCAACTTTATAGCAGTAACCATCAATTTACAAGGCTGAAAAAGTCACCCGATGGACCCTCGGGATTCATCTGGAACCCTGTGAACACAAACCAACCATGCTACCCAACAAGAAATAGCATTCCGGACTCAACGGAATGGACGAAACTCCCAACGGAGATCAATCTAATGATAAGTGGGCCCCATGCCCAATGCTAACTCGGAACTCAATACTCCAAAACAAGTTTGGAAGCCCCAGGACCCTAACCAAAGGTCCGCCTACCCCAAAGTCGACATCCCAGAGCTAACAGCGCTGATGGAAATTTCAACCGAGGCCGTCTTCTCTAAATGTTGACCAAAGTCAACCCTACCAGTCAAACTGGCTTGAAAACACATAAACCAACACAAACTCAAAACGAAAACTCCCAAGCCGAGACCAATGGTCCCACTAGACCAAAATCCCCATTTCGGAGCCAAAAGAACTGTCAGAATTTGATTTTGAGCATGTTTACCAAGAAAGCTGACCAAAGTCAAAGATTTTCTAAATTCAAATTCTAAAATAGGGAAATGGTCATAACGACCTAATAAATAGCTCGGGCACCAAACCGTCAGTCCCGATAAGTCATAAATAACCTGTAGCCGCTGAGGGAAAGCCCGAGACATAGAAAAAGCACAGAAAAATAGAAAATGACCAGGAGTGTCATTACAACATCCATTACTAAAAGAACTTTTGTCTATGAAAGTTAGAAAAAGATAGTACCTGAAGACTCGAAAAGACGAGGATAATGGGTCCGCATGTCGGTCTCGATCTCCCAAGTAGCCTCCTCGATAGGATGATGCCTCCACTGAACCTAAACCGATGGAATCTCCTTGGACCTTAACTTCCTAACTTCCTGTCCAAAATAGCAATAGGCTCCTCCTCAAAGGCTAAGGACTCGTCCAACTGAATCGACTCTAACTGAAGCACGTGCGACTCATCCAGAATATACCGCCGCAGCATAGAGACATGAAACACAGGATGCACACTTGAAAGAGCATAAGGCAAGGCTAACTCATAAGCAACCCCTCCAATACAATGAAGGATCTCGAAAGTCCCAATAAACCTAAGACTGAGCTTACCCTTCCTCCCAAACCTCATCACGTCCTTCATGGGCAATACCCGAAGGAACACACTGTCACCAACCATGAACTCTAGGTCTCAAACTCTCCGATCAGCATAACTCTTCTGCCTACTCTAGGTAGTGCAAAATCTCTCCTGAATGACCAGAACTCTATCCATAGAATCACGAAGCAAGTCTATACTCCACAGCCTAACCTGGAAAGCATCAAACCAACCCACCGGAGATCTGCACCGCCTACCATACAAAGCCTCGAACGGAGCCATCTGAATGCTGGAATGGTAAATTATTATATGAAAACTCTGCCAAGGTCAAACACTGGTCCCACTGACCCTCAAAATTAATAACACAGGCTCGCAACATATCCTCCAGAACCTGGATGGTATGCTCTGACTGGTCGTCTGTCTGCGGATGAAAAGCAATGCTAAGATCAACCCTAGTACCCAACTCTCTCTGAATAGACCTCCAGAAATGCAAAGTGAACTGAGTACCATGGTCAGAAATAATAAAAATTGGCACACCATGCAAATGGACAATCTCTCGAATATAGACCTGAGCCAACCTCTCAGAACTATAGGAAGTCTGAACCGGCAGAAAGTGATTAGACTTCGTCAACCTATCCATGATAACCCAAATAGTATCAAATCTCCACAGAGTACGTGGCAAACCGACTACAAAGTCCATAGCTACCCGCTTCCATTTCCACCCTGGCCTCTGGTGCTCAAACTTTGCCTACTGACAGTTTAAGCACCTAGACACGAAAGCTGAAATATCCCTCTTAATCCTACACCACCAGTAGTGCTGCCTCAAGTCATGATACATCTTAGCTGCCCCGGGATGAGTGGAGTACCTAGAACAATGGGCCTCCTCCAAGATCAAACTAACCAAGTCACCAACTCTAGGAACACAGATACGACCCTCGATCCTCTGAATGCCCTCTGAATCCAAGATCGCCTTCTTAGCCTCACTGCTCAGCACCTTGTCACGAATGATCCTAAATCTTACATCATTAAACTGTTGTGCCCGAATCTGCTCCAACAAGGAAGATCTAGCCTTAACACAAGCAAGAATACGGCCCGGCTCAGAAATGTCAAGTCTAACCAACCTGTTAGCCAAGGACTGGATGTCCCAAGCTAAAGGTCGCTCCTCTGTCGCTAAGAAAGCCAAGCTACCCATACTCACCGCCTTCCGGCTCAAGGCATCCACCACCACGTTTGCCTTACCTGGATAATAAAGAATAGAGATGTCATAGTCCTTCAGTAACTCCAACCACCTACGCTGCCTCAAATTTAGATCCTTCTGGCTGAAAATGTACTGAAAACTACGATGGTCAGTAAAGACCTCACACTGCATGCCATAAAGATAATGCCTCTAAATCTTCAACACAAAGACTACCGCTGCTAACTCCAAGTCATGTGTGGGATAGTTCCTCTCGTGAACCTTCAACAGTCTAGAAGCATATGCAATAACCAAGCCCTGTTGCATCAACACACAACCCAAACCAATACTCAAAGCATCACAGTACACGGTAAAACCCTGACCCTCGACTGAAAGAGTAAGAATCAAAGATGAAGTCAACAAGGCCTTGAGCCTAAGGAAGCTCGCCTCACACCCATCTGACCACTGGAAGGGAACATTCTTCTGAGTCAATCTAGTCAATAAAGCTGCTATTGAAGAAAACCCCTCCATAAATCATCTGTAATAACCTGCCAACCCGATGAAACTGTGAACCTCGGTAGGAGAAGTAGGCCTAGCCCAATCACGAACTGTTGCAATCTTCACTGGATCTACCATAATCCCATCCTTGGACATCACGTGCCCTAGGAATGCCACATACTGAAGCCAAAACTCACACTTAATAAATTTGGCATACAACTGATGGTCTCGCAAGGTCTGAAGTACCACTCTAAGATGTTGCTCATGCTCCTCCCTACCCCTCGAGTATATCAGAATGACGTCGATGAACATAATCATAAATGAGTCCAAGTAGGCATTGAACACACGGTTCATCAACTCCATAAATGTTACTGGGGCATTAGTCAAGCCAAAAGACATGACTAGGAACTCGTAATGATCGTATCGAGTTCTAAATGTCGTCTTTGGGATGTCCGCTGCCCTGATCCTCAACTGGTGGTAACTGGATCTCAAGTCTATCTTAGAAAACACCGCTGCACCCTGAAGTTGGTCAAGCAAATCATCAATATGTGGCATCGGATATCTGTTCTTAACTGTCACCTTATTCAGCTGCCTGTAGTGGATACATATACGCATAGACCTGTCTTTCTTCTTCACAAATAGAACCAGAGCACCCCACGGAGACACACTAGGCCTAATGAACTCTCTACTCAACAGATCCTGGAGCTGATCCTTAAGCTCCCTCAACTCGGCAGATGCCATCTGATATGGAGGAATAGAAATGGGCTTTGTGCTCGGCTCAACATCAATACCAATATCAATGTCACGCTCAGGAGGAAGACCTGAAAGATCCAAAGGAAACACATCGAAATACTCATAAACCACAGGAACTGACTCAAGAGGAGGTGTGGTGGCACTAGTATCAGGGACGTAGGCAAGATAGGCTAAGCACCCCTTCCCAACCAACTGTTGGGCGCTCAGGAAAGATATAACTCCCCTCGGCATGTGACTATCGGCACCCTTCCATATGATAGGAGGGCTATCAGGCATCCAGAGAGTAACTGTCTTGACGAAGCAATCCAAGACTGCATGATAAAGAGATAGTCAATCCATACCCAAGATCACATCGAAATCAACCATATCAAGTACAACCAAGTCTACCCACGTGTCATACCCCAGGATAGTTACCACACAAGCCCGGTACACTTGATCCACTACTAAGGACTCTCCTACTAGAGTAGATACATGCAAATGCATAGGCAATGACTCATAAGCAGACTCCAGGCGAGTAGCATAATAAGCAGATACATAGGAGAATGTAGACCTCAGATCAAACAAAGAAGAAGCAGACTGATGACTAACAAAGATCGTACTTGTGATGACAGCATCTGAAGCCTCAGCCTCTGTCCGGCCCGGAACTACATACATGTGGCCCCGGCCACCACGACCACCTGATCTACCGGACTGAAAATCACCTCTAGTACTCTGAGGACTACCCCTACTACCCTGTGAACCGCCTCTAGCTGGAGGTGCTAGAGCCCTGGGGGCCTGAACTAACCTGTCTCTTTGGGTGTTGTGCCGATGGTAACTCTCTAGCAAAGTGGCCTATCTCGCCACACTTATAACAACCCTGACCAAACGTACTCCGCTGTGAAAACCCAACCAAATCAGAATGACCACCATGACATGTGGACCCTGAATGGCCACCTCGGGGAGCAGGAACAGTACTCTGGCTACTCTGACCCTCAGAAGTCTGTAATGCTGCCTGAACAGGCTGGCTCGGCTGGAACCGCTGCTGGTGCTGATCTCTACCATAGTAGCCTCTACCATGGGTCTGGGAACCGCTGAAACTTCCCTGATGGTAGGGCCTTTTATCGCTACCCCTTGGGCCTCGTAAAGTACACCCTCAATAGTACGGGCATGATCCACTACCTCCAAAAAAGACTGACCCGATGCTACCACACCCTTTGTAACCAAGCGAAGATGCAAGGTCAAACCTTGAACAAACTGGCGTACTCTCTCGTGCTCGATGGGCAGAATCATAGTGGTGTATCTGGACAACTGGTGGAAGCGAACCTCATACTCAGTCACAGTCATAGAGCCCTGCTCCAACCCAGAGAACTGATCCATCAACCGTTCTTTCATGCTACGCGGTACATACTTCTCCAGAAAAGCTACGGAGAACTGGGCCCAAGTAAGCGGAGGTGACCCAGCTGGTTTGCAAGCTACATCTGACCTCCGCCACTGTTTTGCTGGACCATCCAGCTGAGACACGGTGTAATCTTCCCCATGTGACTCAACTAACCCTATATTATGCAATCTCTCCTGGCAGCTAGTTAGGAACCTATGTGCATCCTCCCTAGAAGCACCTGAAAATCTCGAATGACCCAGTCTCAGAAACCTACCAAAAATCTTATGCTCCTCAGAAGACATGACGGGCCCGGCTGGAAGTGTTGGAATAACTGTAGGGATCAACAATACCTCCAATCTAGGAGTTGCAGCAGCAGGCTGCACTCCTGAACCCTGAGCCACTGCATGAGTTAAAGTTTGGCCCTCCTCTCTAACCTGGGAACCAATCGAAGTACCTGGTGAAGCTGCTGGTGGAGTCATACCTTCAAGAAACCCCAATAACCGAATCAAAGTGTCCTGCAACACTGGAGTAGCCATAAAACCCGCCGGATGCTGGGCTGGCCCCATACCTTCCAGCACCTACTGTACCTCATCAACCCTATCATCTGGCTCTGGTGATGATAGCCTAGCCCGGGTCTGAGCTGGCACCACAGCTTGTCCCCTACCTCGACCTCTAGGCTGACCTCTACCCCATCCCCTTGCTGGGGATCTAACTGCAGGTGTAGGGGCCTCGTCCTCACACGTTATAGATCTCGTTCGAACCATCTGAGAAAGAGTAAAACAAAGATACTTAGAAGTTGAATAAGCCAAGAACGCAGGACAAGGAATCAAACAAGATGACACATTTCCTAGGAATGTCCTATAGCTTCTCGCAGATTGGATACGGACGTTATCGCACCGATCCACGAGACTCTACTAGACATGTTTCTCTTATGCTGGAAAGACCGGTGAACCTAGAGCTCTAATACCACTCTGTCACGACCCAAAACTGGGCCATGATGGCGCCTACATAACCCCCTTGTAGGCAAGCCAAACCCAACGAGGCAGAAGACAATAAAGAAGTTAAAATAAGAAAAAGCGGAAGACATAAATAAAAAGACAGGGCCAATAGAATATATACATACCATCGTACAAAATATACATAAGAAGTCCATAAAGTGACCAAAGAGACAAAACATACACGAGAACCAACCCGGACCTGGTGTCACTAATACGACAATGACTAAAGTAAAGAGTAGTCATACAACAGACTCTGTCTATCCAAAATATAAAATATAGATAAAATATACAAGATGAAAAGCATATAAAGTCTCCAAAATCCCCGGGAGCTCACTGCGATCCGAACTGCAATAGGCCTCGAACGAAGGGAGGATCAATGAAGGTGGCTCGTACTAGGTGTTGCATCAGAAAAAGATACAGAGTGTAGTATGAGTACCAAGACAATGGGTACCCAGTAGGCATCATAGGCCGAACGAGCGTAGAAAGATAACATACAAATAGAAATTCCAGGAAAGCAGCGAAACTACAAGGGTTCACCTAAATCTAGTTATAAAGCTGAAAACCAAAATAACCAAGCCAAAAAGTTGAAGTAGTAACAAGATCAACCCAGAACCACCGACAATCCAAAAAACACCCAAGCCAATGCAATGCGATGAAATGATGATGTAATATATAAATGCATAATAATATAAATCTGGAATACCGCATCGGACTATGCATATATGTATATATAGGTGAAATGAAAGTAAAGCACAGAATGACGCATCGAGGGTCCAGAATACCACATCGGACTATAAGTATATGCATAAAAATAGTATTTTCCCCCTTTTTCCTTCCAAAACCCATGGTAAAATCCAACAAAGTTTAGTTCAAATCCAAAAAGCACCGTAGCCGTAGTAAACCTCATTTTGAACCAAAAGTCTAAAAAAAAATACTCCCTTTTCGTGCCAATGATATGCAATGCAGTATGAGCATGAAATATCCATATTCAGAGAGCCACGCACAACAGGGCAAAATACCTTCCAAACCAAGAGAACTGACTTGGGCTCCGTCCAAATTCAAGCTATGGCCTCGAGCCCACAGTTACACACAACCATAGAATAAAGCAGATATAATAGGAAAGCAATAGCGAAAAAGGAACACAAGAATCTCTACTCTACCTCTAAAACCTCCTAAAAGCAACCTAGGGATTTCAAGCTAGCCAAAATGATACTACAGGCTCCTAGGCTAAGGATAAACATGATAATCCTAAACTATAATTCAAAATGGCTAATTTAAAGTATTAAACAAGACTTAAGCCTAAATCTACCTAAAGCCAACCTAACGTTCCAGTAACATATAAATTTATATAATCTAACTAAACTCAGTCTAGAAAGTAAACCGTAAGCTACCTCGGGACTGAACTGCAAACACAAACCGTCACTCGTGCGCCTTCCCTTTCCGAACAGCCTCACAGAGCTGCCACACTATCAAGAATACGATCCAGGTGTGAAGACAAAAATAATGACACCCATATTGCTATACAAAAATCGAGTCGGAAATTGAACCTTGAGGCCCGCACAACAAAACAGAAACTAAAATTCACGATTAAGTTCGCGGTGGGTTAAGAAACCCATGCTCAAAATTTGAGCGCGACCGGAGTTTATTTCGGGGCTCAAAACAGCCTCGAAGTTCTACTAATTCAAAGAATTTACAAGGAAACAATGGAAAAAAATAACGGGTTTAACGAGGATTAAGCAACGTAAAAGATATAAGGGATAGAGGGGAACTTACCAGATGAAGAGAACTAAAAGAGAGGAGATGGAACTGGAGCTCAATGATCAACAATGGAGAAAATTAGAGTTTTTGAAGAAGAAACCGAAGTGGACAGCTTAAATAGTTGTCTGGGGTCTTCATTGTGATCGCGACAGGACCTCACGCAATCGCGAGGAAACGCGGGTCAAACCATCGCGGTAGCGACGGTCCAGCCACTGGATCGCATAGAGCAAGCTGGACCGGGTCCCAACCTGCTTCATCGTGAATGCCAGAAGCAACCAACGCGATCGCGATGGTCAAGAAACTAGACCATTGCGAACGCGACAGCCACCTCGCGATCGCGATGACCAAACTGGTCTGCAACTTTATAGCAGCAACCAACAATTTACAAGGCTAAAAAATTCACCCGACGGACTTTCGGAATTCATTCAAAATCCTTTGAACACAAACCAACCATGCTACCCAACCAAAAACAACATTCCGGACTTAATGAAATCGACGAAACTCCCAACGGAGATCGTTCTAACGAAAAATGGGCCATATGCCCAATGCTAACTCGGAACTCAATACCCCAAAACAAGTCTGGAAGTCCCAGGACCCGAACCAAAGGTCCCCCTAGCCCAAAGTCGATATCCCGGAGCTAACAGCGCTGGCGAAAATTCCATCTGAGGCCGTCTTCTCCGAATGTTGACCCAAGTCAACCCTACCATCCAAATTGGCTTAAAAACACAGAAACCAACAATAACCCGAAACAAAAAACTCCCAAGCCCAAACCAATGGTCCCACTAGACCAAAATCCCCGTTCCGGTGCCATCGGAACTGTCAGAATTTGACCAAAGTCAAAGATTTTCTAAGTTTAAGTTCTAAAACAGGAAAATGGTCATAACGACCTAACGAATGGCATGTGCACCGAACCGTCAGTCCCGACAAGTCATAAATGATCTGTAGCCGCTGAGAGAAAGCCCGAGACGCAAAAAAAGTGCAAAAAAAATAGAAAATGACCAGGAGGATGATTACACTTCTATTTTAAAATTCACATACTTCCCTGTAAAAATAATACATATGCTAAAGAACCATTAAAAATACATTTTTGATACGACCTTCTATTAAACTAACAACATTATGTGAATGCTAATCGAACAATATGAATATATCCATTTATTACAACCAACAAATAAATGCAATTATCAAATTCGTACCATAATACACACCACTTTTGCATACAAACTACTAACAACTCATTATCATTATAAAAATGCCTATAGCACAACTAAAACACTTTTTTACACCTTATAACTCACTATAATTACTATTAATTGTATACCATAGTCTATACTAAATGTGTACCATAGTCCAGCCACACTATTTATCCATTTTTTAACAATCAACTAGCAAATTCAACTACCAAATACATATCATGGTATTTCCATTGAAACTTTAAATAACACATTCACACAATTAAATGACTGTAACAAAAAGAAAAAATGCTATCAACTATTTCCATAATCTATGTCAAATATGTATCATAATAGAACCATATTATATATTCATTTTATACCATTACCAAATAAAGTCATATACCAAAAGTATCATAATATGTACCACATTCCGTACAAACACAAGATAACACACCATTATATATACCATATTCCATACACACACCAGATAACACATTCGACTAAAATAGATAGAATAAGTGCTCCTTCTAAAATATCTATAACACAAACAAAAGAATATTTTATACCATAATCAATACTGCCATCTATAAAGAATTCAATCACATCACTTATGTATAAAAAAAATTTGAAATCGAACTAAGATTTCACATAGTGTCTTATACGAAAATCTTTGGTGTTCTATATAACTTGCAAATTCACAAATATTTATTTGTTACGTCTCATCTTTCCCCGCGTTAAATCAAGATTGAATTATTGGTATCATTCTCCATACATTAAAAAAAAAAAAATAGTCAATGCTTCTTCCCCCAAAAAAAGTTAAAAGTTCCTCCAAACATCAATGATGTCTTCTGAAATGAAAAAAATAAACAATAGAGAGAATCACGTTAATAAGAGAAAAAAATAATATATGTAAAAGTTAAGGAGAGTCTCCTCTTTTTTTATTACTAGTTAAGTGTACGTGTTTTGCACGTTATCAATAAAATTATATATATGAAAAAGAAAATTATTAAAACATAGCAATTGACGTGAATTGTATCTCAAATAAGTTATTATCTATTGTAATAGAAATTTAAGCTTTGAATATTCTACGATTAAAATTACGAGCTAATTCTAATTGTTAAAAATATTGGAAGAGAAATAATAAGCATGTTATCCTGATTATTCTACATGAAGCTAATAATAGCAAACATTGACGGTGATAAATCATATGACAAAAAATTTATAATTAGTGAAGTAAAAAGGACTTTAGGTTTTACTACAAGCCATAATCGATAAATCAACTCCCCCTCTGTTCATCTTTATTTATCCACTATACTAAAAGTAAATGTCCACTTTTACTTGTCTAATTTATAAAATCAAGAGATAATTTAAGACTTAGTTCCTAATTTACCCTTATGCCTGGCACGTAAATTTCAATCATTAATAATACGTAGAAGACTTGATCAGTTTTACAGTTCAATACAAATCAAATTAAAAATAAGTTTTTAATGTTAAAATATGGTCCAAAGGAAAATCTTTTTGAACAAACAATTAGTCAAATCTGGCCTTCTTTTTCAGATTTTTTTTATTTGTCTCTTAAAAATAAGTTTTGTTCTCAAATCTGAACCTTGCTCTATTCTTGTGCCTTTCGTATTTTTCTTATTTGTCACCTTTTAAACAGTAAAAATATATAGAGAGTTTTGTCAAAGTCTTATGAAATATATGCATGGTATTTGTTCTAACTTCTACTATAAAAAAAATGAAGAAGATGTAATTCTAGACCTAATTATAAATGCAAGAAACATATCGTCCTTATTAATAGCGTCTTCTTGCAGAGCCACTCTTATCTTTCCCTGATCATAGTATTCCTCTTCTGCAACAAACCCAAAAAGAAAAAACATCCTCAATGAGAGTTAATCAGGTAAAACATCGATTTTCTCAAAGAGAAGTAAATTCTATATATTGACATCATGAGAGAAATAATCTACCCGCCGTATGTACGTGCTTCCATTCGTAAACCCATTTTTGAGTTAATACATGCTTTTAGTATTTGTCATTGAAATATCTAGTAATTTGCTTTTATCATAATATATATTATGACCTAGCCTGGTGAATTTTGGAAAAATAAATTGTTGTTAAAGGGTGAAAAAGTCGGTACATGAGTTTAGGACTTCAACAATGAGTAGGACATAATATCTCAATTCTCAAATAACCCAATAATTGGAATTTAATTAGGATTAGAACTTAAAAGTCCATGATTCGTACTAATGCAAAGTTGTAAATATACAATTTTATCTAATATAGAATTATTAACTGGAGAAGTATTTTTTTAAAAGGATATAAAAGTGGATCAACATTTTGAGTCATAGTCCATGTAGCCAACAGAAAACTGAAACTGATATATAATCGTCTAAAGAAGAGACTTTTAATGAAGGGCAAAAAGTTCAATCAATATTTATAAGAACTTTCACACTTTTAAGATAACTAGTTTAATGGACATGCGTTGCATGTGTATGTCACGTTTATATAAAATTTCGCACGTGATAATATTATAAAATTTATGACTGACAGGAAAAATAAACCAGCCAACCTTCCGACTTTATACCCTCCAAAATTAGTTTATAAATTCAAGATAAAATATGAATGGGATTAATTGAGAGTATATATATTAAAAATAAAAGAGACATGAGAGCCTACCTTTTCAGTGTTGGCGAAGGCGCAACGTTCCAGCAATTGACCTAGCCACTGTAGCAGATTTTTACCTTCAAGCACATCTAATATGAATAAATAATATTAATAATCAAATCAAAGGATCACTTAACAAAAATTTATCGAAAAATCATACTTGTCTGAGATTCAGATGCAACATGAGACAACCTATTTTTTCAGTATTGGTGAAAGCGCATGCTGCCATTCTAGTAATTATCCTAGCCACTGTACAAATTTTTGCCTTCAAGCACAGCTAATAATAATAATAATAATAATTAAAAAAATCAAAATATAACATAACAAAAATTTACCGGAAAGTTATTCTTGTTTGAGATCCAGATGCTACAGAAAAAAATCATTCAAAATCAACTAAGTTTTGTCAACACAAAAGTTGAAATTCGCAAGTATTCTACTGTGCAA
The DNA here is from genome assembly GCA_003996215.1 of Jaltomata sinuosa. Lineage (NCBI taxonomy): Eukaryota > Viridiplantae > Streptophyta > Magnoliopsida > Solanales > Solanaceae > Jaltomata > Jaltomata sinuosa. The sequence continues at coordinate 227,058 of QJPP01007386.1, forward strand.
AAACAAAAAAAAATTGCAATTGAGAAAGGGTAAATATTTACTCACACCGGGTGTTTACACAAAACTAATGTAACTTATCATGATTAAGTGATTTAATAAAGTAATTATATACATTAATTGATCATGGTTAAGTGTTAATTGTATATATTCAAACACATGTCATGCATCCATTGATTTGGTGTATACACCCGGTACGGGTAAATTTTTACCCCAAAGAGAGAGATATTCACCTTTAATTTATAATAGGAAAGATTATGTAATTTAATTGGGCTATTAATTTAGTTGCTAATAAGGAAGAGATGTCTATAAGGTAAATATTTAATTGGTCAATAAATTCTAGATTTTAGAACTTCATCTATAATTCAAATTCACTTTTATCTTACAATAGGAAAAATTACGTAATTTAATTGGACTACTAATTTAATTGCAAAATAAGAAAGAGGTGTCAATAAGATAAAATTTGAACCGGGTACTTCGTATGCAATTGCAAATTTTTAATACTCAAAGTTTTAATAATTGATTTCAAAATCTTAAATATTATAATTATAATTATCTGAAAAAATTTAGTAAAAAGATGATTTTGTCTAAAGCGGAGTCTTTTAATGAAGGACAAAAAGTTCAAATCACATTATAAGGTCCTTCACACTTTTAATATAACTAGTTTAGTGTACGTGCGTTGCACGTGTGTATCACAACAATATAAAAAATTGCATACAAAAAGACAATAGAGTATATAATATTGCAATTGAGGCCGGTGAAGCTCTTCACCACTCACGTATTTAAATCATTATCTAATATAATTAGTGTACGCGTGTTGCATTATGTATTACGTTAATCAATAAAAATATATGTGAAACAAACATATCTTTGAAAAATAAAAGTCAACATTAAAATAAATATAAATTTTAATATCTTTACAAAACTAAAATAATACAATAATTGAGATATCAGAACAATACAATTAAATCTAATCTTCACAAAAAAAATTCAAAACCCGACAAAACATTCATTTACCACCGGTGTTAAGCAACAACAAAAAAAATCTAGTAACAGAGTAAAACCTACAAAAAAATAATGCAATAATCGAGATATCAAAACAATACAATTACAATTAAACTAACCTTCAAGAAAAATCCTCAAAACCCGACTAAATATTCATATACAACCTGTATTAAGCAACAAAAAATAATAATCTAGTAACCGAATAAAAACTACAATAAAATACGATAATCGAGATATCAGAACAATACAATTAAACATAACCTTCATGAAAAATCCTCATAACCCGATCAAGCACATCTACCACCTGTATTAAGCAAAAAAACAACATCTGGTAACAAAATAAAAACTACAACAAAATAATACGATAATTCAGATATCAAAACAATACGGTTAAACCTAATCTCTACACAAATATTCCTCAAAGTCTGACCAAACATTCATCTATCACCTATATTAAGTAGAGAAAATAACAGTAAGAAGAACAACAACATTATAAGGTCCTTCACACTTTAAATATATATATATATATATATAATTTTTTCTCCTAGAACAGTTTTTGAAAGAATAGTCGTCATAAACCTAAATAAAATGAGATATTAATAAAAATAATATTAATTGATTAGTTAAAAGAAACTCTAATCCTAAACCAAAACTCCTAAAGTTATGCTTAAATCTAAATACTAATAACATAATCGTATAAATAACAAATTTAACTAAATAAAGAGAGACAATTAATATAAATAATATTAATTAATTTATCAAAAGGAATCCTAAACCTAAACTGATGTTTAAAGCTAAAAAGCATAGTCGTATAAATATATATTTAATGAATTCTATAAATTTAGACTTCTTGTTATATATTAATAATAATAATTGGAGAAAAATAGTAAAAAGACGATTTTGTCTAAAGGAGAGACTTTTAATGAAGGGTAAAAAGTTCAAATCACATTATAAGGTGCTTCACACTTTTAATATAGTATAGATATAGATATAGATATAGACTAGTCTCTATATACGTGCATTGTACGAATATCACTCATCAATTGTTATAATACTTATGTTAAAATAATAAATTATACTTTTGCATGTGGTGTGATCACTAATATATATATATATATTTAACATAATTAAATATTATTAAAGTATTTTTAAAATATTGATCGACTTTTATTTTCTTTAAAAGCTGATTTCTTAAAAATATACTTTAATGTTGGATATAATGGCATTCTGAAAGTGCCTATAAATTATATTCCTAAAGTTTTAAAATAAAATAAGGAATGAAATTGTAAAGTTCCTAATGGATTTTTTTTAAATAAGGAATAAAATTATCTTTTATTTCTACAATTTAAACGTATATAAAAGTTTTTGGTTGTTAGACCTCTTCATGTTTGGTCGCATAAATATTATATAAATTGAAATAAAGGAAATGCTATATATATAACCGTCCAAATCATGTAAAAATACAAAATCCAAATAAAATAAGTAAAAAAAATTAAGTGTCTTGAATTTAATCGGAAAAGAGAAGGTGCTTCCTTTTTGCGATTGACAATCCCTTCATGGTACAATAGAAGTCCCTTTAAAAAGTATCTTTAAATAATACATCATATTATAAAATAAAATAAAAATTAAAAAAACTACATTATATAGTTGTCAACCAAAATAAATTAGGATACACGTGAAGAATATTTTGGCTGATAAATTTTATATTATTTATACTATACAAATAATATTTAAATTAAAAGATTTTTTTTAAATTTATCAATTAAATAAATATATAAAATAACTATTCATAATTCCACCTGACATAAATATTTGGTATAAGTATATGTTATAATCTCCCTTCAATATAATGATTGGCTTAAGAATATGTATAACATATAATCTCCTTCGTTTTTTTTTTGTTAATTTGATAAACCTTAAAAAAATTGATTTCCTTAACAAATATATAATTAAATATCTAAAGAATTAATTATTACAATATAAAATAAAGAAAATTATTGTTAACAAATTAAAGCATATGGGTATCAAAGTTGGTACAGAAACACGAGTATATTTCAATATGTTTTTTTACCATAAAACGAAGAGATAGACAGAAAGAATGAAATAAATAAAATAAGACAAGAAGCAAAAATAGAAGTACAGAAAATAGAAAGTATTAAAAATACAAAAATATTAGAATTAGAAAAAGAACTAGCAATGTTAAAAGAAATATATGAAAAAAGACAAAAAGAAAAAGAAGAAAAAGAACAACAAGAAAAATTACAAAATGAAATAAGATCATTTAAAGAAAAATTACAACTAAAAGAAGATAACAAAGAGCATAATTTACCAGAATTAAGAATAGATGAAATAAATGAAACTAATGAAGAACAAAATTCGGAAACAAGTGAAACATATACAGAATTATTAAAAGATATAGAAAATGGTGAAAACATAGAAATAAACATGAGTAAAGTAGAAGAAAAATCAAGTACATCAAGAGAAAGAGACCCTAAACCAGGTCCAAAATACTATACAAGGAGTTATGAAAACTCAGATAGACAGGATAAAATATGGAAGAAACGATATAATGAGAAATGGACACCAACTCCACCAATAGAACAATATAATTTCTTAGATCTAGATTGTGTGACAGACACAAATAAAGTTATCCAATTATGGATGGGATATATAGCAAAACAATTAATAGACAACAAAATACAAATGACAGAAGCAACAGGATATATAGAAAGAACATTAATATGAACAGTAAAACTATGGTTATTAAATTTAACAGAAGAAAGTATAAAAACATTAAGAAATAATAAAAACATAAATGGCGAAGTCGCAACAACATCGATAGAAATACTACAAAAATATGAAACAGCAATAAGAAATGAATTTAGTAGTATGATGACAGAATATGAAGAACAAAATAAAGAAAAAGTCATAAATAGAATTTTTTTTATTTCTTTTACATTTTCCATAATATATTCAAGATATTCCATATCTTGGGTTTTTTGATATTTCTCTATATTATTCTTTATTAATTTATTTAACAAATTTATATCTTCTACGGTTTTTTTCCAATAACTTAAATATTCGTAATTAATCATTAATCTGAATATACTATTTCTAGATCTGAATATATTTCCCAATCGTCATCTATATTTAAATTGTCTAGATTTATCTCATACCATTGTTGTTCTAATAATTCGTCTATTTTATCAAATATCTTTTCCCATATAATTCTTTTTAATTCTACTATCCTTATGTCTTTTAGTGCATATAAAACTAATGTTTTATAATTATTTATCATTTCATTATGTAAACTTGTCATTTTATGATGCTTTTTGTCAATTATTCCCTCTAATCATATTTTATGATAGGATACTTTTTATATAAGCTTACTATAAACTGGATTATTCTTAGATCATGTTTATTCGTCACTACTAGCATTGTACTCGGCATGATACTCTTCTTCTTTAAACAGTATTTCTCATACTTTTGGTACTCCCTAACACGGCTTCTTGCCTCAACGGTTTTCCTCTCATGATAGTACTGTTCTTAGAAGTTTTCTCTCCTTTCCCATTTGCTAGCAAACTATGTAACATGCTATGAATAATTCCAATATATAGTAACTAATATAAAATTTATTCTACCATAATTATGATTATCAGGAATATATGAGTTTAGCTATGCATATTCATATGACAGTATATAGCAACATAAGTATATCGGTATACCTGTACGGTAGTTTTCTCATCGGAGTTAGCTTTGTCCATGGTTGTTATATTTTTCTATCTAGCTTTGATACCAAACTTGCGGAAGTGAGAAATTATAAGTAAGAGAAAGAGAAGTAGAGAGAAAGGGATGATTTTATTTATATTTATCAGACCCCTATATATAGGAGTCGGAACCCTTTACATAGACGACTTTTACTGTTTATGAATAGTATATGACTTAATGACCTTTACTATTCATAAATAGTAAGTACTATTCATTAACAGTTAATTTACTATTCATGAATATGACTCTTTTCTTACTTTACATATAAAAACAAAAGACTTTACTTTATACTTTACATCTGTCTAATATATTGGCCGTTTATTTTGTCCGACACAACTTTTACACCTATTACAAAATTATAAAGTAGATATTCTTCTTTTTTTTATTATTAGTATCTCTTTTTCAGTCATTACTTATTTCACTTTCTTCTTCTTCTTCTGATATTTCATATATACTATCGTCGCTATCTAGTTCATAGTCTATGTATTCTATTTGCGTATATTTTTCGTTTCCTTCTAATATTATTTCTGATATTTGTTTTCTCTATGGATTTCTAGGTAATCTACAATTTTTAGCTATATGTCCTAGTTTTCCGCAGTTATAGCGTGTACATTCTGTTAGCTTTCGTTTTGGTCTATATGGTCTTTTTGTTTTATAGTTTTTTACATAATATTTTCTCTTTGGGTTTATATATCTATACTTAGATTTATATTTTTTATATCTCTTATTTTTAGAGTATGGATTTTTATAATAATTAATTTAATCTTTACACCCAAATTTAGGTGCTACTTTATTGTTACAACATACTAGATTTTTTATTAGAGTTTTCTCTATTTGTAGTTTTTCTCTATATTCTTCACAAGTATTAGAATACCAGTGATGTAAATATTTTATTCTAGCTCCTAATGTATCTGTCAGTCCTGCTTCTTTCCAATTTTTTATTATTCTTGAACTAAATGGTTCAGGTAATTTTGTAAAATATAACTGTCTGATTTCCTTACTTTCTTCTGTATTATATGATCCTTTATAATAATATTCTTTAAATGCACATGTATACTCGTCTATATAACACATGTTGCATATTTCTAATTTTATCATTAAATTTCTATTTATGACTTTTTCTTTATTTTGTTCTTCATATTCTGTCATCATATTACTAAATTCATTCCTTATTGCTGTTTCATATTTTTGTAGTATCTCTATCGATGTTGTTGCAGCTTCGCCATTTATGTTTTTACTATTTCTTAATATTTTTATACTTTCTTCTGTTAAATTTAATAACCATAGTTTTACTGTTCCTATTAATGTTCTTTCTATGTATCCTGGTGCTTCTGTCATTTGTATTTTGTTGTCTATTAATTGTTTTGCTATATATCTCATCCACAATTGGATAACTTTATTTGTGTCTGTCACACAATCTAGATCTAAGAAATTATATTGTTCTATTGATGGAGTTGGTGTCCATTTTTCATTATATCGTTTTTTCCATATACTTTCCTGTCTATTCGAGTTTTCATAACTTCTTGTATAGTATTTTGGGCATGATTTAGGTCTCTTTTTCCTGATGTACTAGGTTTTTCTTCTACTTTACTCATGTTTATTTCTATGTTTTCATTATTTTCTATATCTTTTAATAATTCAGTGTATGTTTCACTTGCTTCTGAATTTTGTTCTTCATTAGTTTCATTTATTTCATCTATTCTTAATTCTGGTAAATTATGCTCTTCGTTATCTTCTTTTAGTTGTAATTTTTCTTTAAATGATCTTATTTCATTTTGTAATTTTTCCTTGTTGTTCTTTTTCTTTCTTTTTGTCTATTTTCATATATTTCTTTTAACATTGCTAGTTCTTTTTCTAATTCTAATATTTTTGTATTTTTAATACTTTCTATTTTCTGTACTTCTATTTTTGCTTCTTGTCTTATTTTATTTATTTCATTCTTTCTGTCTATCTCTTCGTTTTCTTTCATTACTCTTACCATAGCTGCTAAGCTATCTTCTAATTTGGCTGATTCTCTTTCTAGCATTAGGTTTAAAGTTTCTCCTATTTTCTTATTCTTCTTCCTAGATTAGAAAGTACTATTTTTATTTTTATTCCTTCTAGGTTTTCGAAGGTTTTTTCTTCTATCACATATTCTTCCTTATTCATTTATAATTTGTTTTGTAATTTATATGTTAGTTTTTGTAATTCTATGTATAGATAGAATATTTCCTTTCTTTGTGCCAATGTTGATTTATGGCATACTCCTGCAAATATATTTTCACTAAGTCTTTCTTCTCTATGTGTAATTTCTTCTCTTTTTTGTTTAATCATTTCTGTTAGTTCTTCCTCGTACTTATTCATTAAATATTTTATTATAATATTCCTTTTTTAAAGGAATAAGTCTTTTTATTTCTTTTACATTTTCCATAATATATTCAAGATATTCCATATCTTGGGTTTTTTGATATTTCTCTATATTATTCTTTATTAATTTATTTAACAAATTTATATCTTCTACGGTTTTTTTCCAATAACTTAAATATTCGTAATTAATCATTAATCTGAATATACTATTTCTAGATCTGAATATATTTCCCAATCGTCATCTATATTTAAATTGTCTAGATTTATCTCATACCATTGTTGTTCTAATAATTCGTCTATTTTATCAAATATCTTTTCCCATATAATTCTTTTTAATTCTACTATCCTTATGTCTTTTAGTGCATATAAAACTAATGTTTTATAATTATTTATCATTTCATTATGTAAACTTGTCATTTTATGATGCTTTTTGTCAATTATTCCCTCTAATCATATTTTATGATAGGATACTTTTTATATAAGCTTACTATAAACTGGATTATTTTTAGATCATGTTTATTCGTCACTACTAGCATTGTACTCGGCATGATGCTCTTCTTCTTTAAACAGTATTTCTCATACTCTTGGTACTCCCTAACACGGCTTCTTGCCTCAACGGTTTCCCTCTCAAGATAGTACTGTTCTTAGAAGTTTTCTCTCCTTTCCCATTTGCTAGCAAACTATGTAACATGCTATGAATAATTCCAATATATAGTAACTAATATAAAATTTATTCTACCATAATTATGATTATCAGGAATATATGAGTTTAGCTATGCATATTCATATGACAGTATATAGCAACATAAGTATATCGGTATACCTGTACGGTAGTTTTTTCATCGGAGTTAGCTTTGTCCATGGTTGTTATATTTTTCTATCTAACTCTGATACCAAACTTGCGGAAGTGAGAAATTATAAGTAAGAGAGAGAGAAGTAGAGAGAAAGGGGTGATTTTATTTATGTTTATCAGACCCCTATATATAGGAGTCGGAACCCTTTACATAGACGACTTTTACTGTTTATGAATAGTATATGACTTAATGACCTTTACTATTCATAAATAATAAGTACTATTCATTAACAGTTAATTTACTCTTCATGAATATGACTTTTTTCTTACTTTATACCAAAGTCTTTTATTTTTATATGTAAAGTAAGAAAAGAGTCATATTCATGAATAGTAAATTAACTGTTCATGAATAGTACTTACTATTTATGAATATTAAAGGTCATTAAGTCATATACTATTCATAAACAGTAAAAGTCGTCTATGTAAAGGGTTCCGACTCCTATATATAGGGGTCTGATAAACATAAATAAAATGATCCCTTTCTCTCTACTTCTCTCTCTCTTACTTATAATTTCTCACTTCCCCAAGTTTGTATCCCATATTTGTATTTTTATATTTTTTGCTTTATGTGTAATCATACTTCCTTCATTATTAAATCCTGTTACTACTATTGGTGTTTTTAACTTTTCCCATTTTTCTTCTGATAAGCAGTTATATTTAAATATATTAGCTTCTGCTCCTGTATCTATCATTGGTGTATAATTGTCACGACCCAGTTTCTCGGTCATGATGACACCTACAACCCCCGGTAGGTGAACCAATCCCCGTAGCCCAGAACAGTTAATAATGGGCTACTATCTAACAAATAAGGGAACAAGACGAAGAGAACAGATAAAAGGGTTATAAATATATACATATGCGGAAACTAAACTAAACCCCAAGACCTGGTATCATAGTATAGAGCCAAACTACATACATGGAGTGCAAACTATCCAAAAGAATATATACAGATGTCTCTGAGTGGTAATAGAGTACATGAAGCAAAAGATAAACTAAAGCTAAGCTCCGACCGCCAGGAGCTCACCCTCAGCCTGAAGTAGTCCTCAACAGATCTCCAAGCACGAATCACAGCGATCTAACGGCGATGGCCCACGCCAGGATCTGCACCCAAAGATGCAGGGGGTAGGGGTGAGCACCAAATGCGAAGCATAAGGTACCCAGTAGGTATCATAGGCCGACTGGGCACATATAAGATAAAAGCGTAGTAATAGACAGAATAGAAGCAAGTAGTCACAGAAATCAACGAAAGGTACACAGGAACTAGCCCAGAGGGAAATCAACAGAACCACATATGAGGCTAGTAAGCAGAATATACACACCATAGGCACAGGTGAAAGTAAGAAATAACGCACCTGGGGTCCTTGCAACAACAGTGTATACAAAATAAGTTTACGAAATGGACGGTATACCGGTAACCTCAAGTGTAAGAAGAAGAGAGAAAGAGTAATGATAGGCATGCTCAGAGACATGAATCAAACTCAACTAATCATATCAATCTCAAACCATAAACTAACAGTCTAGCAGTGACCAACCTCATACTTATCCATAATAGAGAACAACTCTGTAAGTAAATAACAAAAGTCTACCTACAGTCCCCCGGCCGCCCATACAACCGAGGAACACAAACAAGTGAAAACAAACCCTCCGGCATCCCATACTACCGTAGCGTACAATCAGCAAACAGCAAACAAGGGTGGAGCCTCAAACAATGAATGATATGATGCATGAAGATCTCAAGTGCCATGGTATCTCTGTATGTACCTCCTCCGGCGCCGATCTGGCCCAGCAGGTAGGTTCCATGGAAGGACACTGCCCGTATACCTCTACTCCACCGTATACCCCTCCTCCGGCACACGCAGCCCGTAGCCCCTGGCCCGGATGGCAAGGTCCATGGAGGTCCCAGACCCCATACTAAAACTCAGTATCAGAACATGTCGCCCGGAAGCAAGTCCGGTATCAGGATGGAGACCCAGTCTCGAATATGCAATGCCCAGACCCTGTCCAGGACTAAAGTAGTAGGAAAATATCTCAAAAACCCCTCCAAGGGTGCCCGGGCGTAACCGGGTCTAAACAGTAAAAGTCATCTCAGGTGCTCGGTCCGACCGAGGCTAAAAATCATCTCAAGTAACAAGAAAACTCAACTAGCACTCCGGCCCTGCCGAGTCTAGCGTAATAGTAAAACTGATGATTTTAAAACATAATTTTACTTTCTTTTACCCAAGAATACTCACAAGTCAAATCAACCATTTCCAAATCATTTCCATCAAAAACGGGCCCCCCGGGCCATGCAAGGTTTAGAAAACAGTGCCAGTAGGCCCGAAGCCAAAACCACAGTAAAACATGGATAAAACCTCTTTATATGCATGGAAATGGTATGATCACACACAATAGCTGCCCCGCAGCTCACAATCAACCTATCGACCCTGCACAGGCCCACAGCTACTCAGCAAGCATAACCAGCCTAGAAGGATAATTCTATGTCCGGGACTCGCGGACATTCCCAAAATCCCACCTTCTATGTTCCAGAGTCAGCAAGGCCTCACAGGACCACAAGGGTAAATAAAATATATCGGCAAATACTACAAATAACGGAGGAACAAAAGTAGGCGGACATGAATAAAGCGGTCGAGGTCTGTGGTACCAACCTAATAAACCCAACCCAAGGATGCCCATTAATACAATTTTATTCTATATATGCGGAGTCTAGGGAAAATAAACCGTAACCTACCTGTCGTCCGATGACAAGCTTGAACCTCTCCGAAAAATCCAAAACTAAATCATAACCGGATTTGGGCTTGAATAACTTGACATAGATAATTGATTTTCTTTTCGGTGATCTAATAAATTATCAAAATCTTGCTTATTGGAACCAACCTTAATCGTGACAAAAGAATGATACACAGAGGAGTTTTGCACCAAAAACTATTCTAATTACGTACCCAAGAAGTATATATAAGTTAGGCAGCAATTGCCTTTGCAATATGCTCCAAACGTTTTAGGTTTGGCAGCAATTGCCTACCACCCCAGTTGGCTTCCACGTGGGGGGTGTGTGTCAACACCACATCTTCACTTATCCAATTAATAATAGGTGGGTCCCCGCTACGTACGTATTCGGGTATTGAATAAATTCGTGGTAAAATAAATATAATATTTTAAATATATCATAATTCATAGAAAATTATTTCAAACAAAACCTACTATATTATAATAATAAATTCCAACATAACTAAATTTACTATTTCCGTTAAAATATTTTTCAAAGGTAATAATAATATAATATAACTTCCTACCACCTTCGACTTTTAAATAAAATATTTTCAAATGCGCACGATTTCGATACTCAAGAATTCTCTCGGGAACCTCCCTTATATTTTATCACTGTTTCAGAACTGAAATGGCATTTTAAAACGTGAAATTGAGGCTTAAATCGAGTTTAACCCGACCCGGTTCGCGACCCGGTTCGCAACCCGTTTTCTACCAGACAGTCCGCGGTAAAATAGTCATAACTCTTTACTCCGAGATCGGTTGGACGTGAGGTTTTGTGCGTTGAAAACTAGACTCGTAGACCTTCGATTTGGTATTTCGGGGGACTTCTAACTCTTTATATATTGAGAGAAAAGCCCTGAGATATTTGACCCAAAGTTCAGAAAATTTGTTAAAGATCTTACGATATCTTTTGTCGATTTGCTTGACTTCAAAACTTATACGTGGAAATGACCGGAAGGGTCATTACAATAATATCTATTATTATATCCTTCTACTATTATTTTTTCCAGTATATATATCTTCATTTCATAGTTTCTTTCTTTTAAACTCTTTTTATTATTATTTTCTTATTATCATGTGTTATTATTAATTGTTTATTTTCTATACTATATGGCTTCATTTTTTCTAACCATTTTATTCCTAATATTATATTTTTTTCTTGGTGTATTTCAAATTTTATTTTTATTGGTATTCCTCCTATAATTATTTCTTTTTTACTATTTCTTTAGTATTTACTAATGTTTTTGGTAGGTCTGGACATGACTGGTTTTTTACTTTTATCTTATCTCCCATAACTAATTCCTTTGTTATGTTATTTTCTTCTTGTCCTATATCTATTAATATTAAATATTTTTGTTGATTTATTATTCCCGCTATATAGTATTGTTTTAGTTCTTCTTTTTGATGTTTTATCAGTTTTGTAGATGATTTTTGTATTTCTGGTTCGTAGTTTATACTTGTGCTTTCATATCTTCTGCTACGTGATATGCTTAATCTTGGTTCATAGTTTATTCTTTTAGATTACTTAATCTTTCTTTTACTATTTCTAAATCTTCGTCAAATTCTATTTCTTTATAACTATAGTCATTTTTGTCTATTAGGGTAACTATATTTTCAAAGGGGTTTTCTATTTTTATCCTATTTATTTTATTTTTTGCTGTTATTTTATGTTTAGTAGTTAATACATACAAGTTTTTACATCTTGCTGTAAATATCTTACTGCCTGGGGCTAGTTCTATTCCTGACATTTTCCAATATAATACTAAAGATTTATCTATATTTTTATCTGATACTGTTACTGAATAATTAGCACTTATTATAAATTTAAACTTTTGATATATTAAATTTCCTTTAACTGCACTTATTATGCTTTTTTCAATAGGTTCTATTATTCTATCGTCTGCTAAATATATTTCTATTGGTGTATCTATTCCTTCTCTAAAACAGACTTTTATTAATATTTCTGTTCCACCTAGATGTACGTATTTTATTGGGTTTCTTACTTTTAGATTTTGTATTTCTTTATTTATGATCCTCCTGCTTATCAAGGGGATTTTTGCTTTTCCTTGTATATATTTGCAATCTATTACATGTTCTTTCTGGCTTACTACGTAGTATTCTTCTTTCTGTCTTTTGAATAAATTTTATTATAATTGGTATACTAAATATTTTATCTACACTTAAGTCTAATTCTTTTCCTTTTATTTGATCGAATATGTTATAATCAAATATTATTTTTTGATCTGTAGACTCTTCATCTAGATATTCTTCTTTTTTTATTATTAGTATCTCTTTTTCAGTCATTACTTATTTCACTTTCTTCTTCTTCTTCTGATATTTTATATATACTATCGTCGCTATCTAGTTCATAGTCTACGTATTCTATTTGCGTATATTTTTCGTTTTCTTCTAATATTATTTCTGATATTTGTTTTCTCTGTGGATTTCTTGGTAATCTACAATTTTTAGCTATATGTCCTAGTTTTCCGCAGTTATAGCATGTACATTCTGTTAGCTTTCGTTTTGTTCTATATGGTCTTTTTGTTTTATAGTTTTTTACATAATATTTTCTCTTTGGGTTTATATATCTATACTTAGATTTATATTTTTTATATCTCTTATTTTTAGAGTATAGATTTTTATAATAATTAATTTCATCTTTACACCCAAATTTAGGTGCTACTTTATTGTTACAACATACTAAATTTTTTATTAGAGTTTTCTCTATTTGTAGTTTTTCTCTATATTCTTCACAAGTATTAGAATACCAGTGATGTAAATATTTTATTCTAGCTCCTAATGTATCTGTCAGTCCTGCTTCTTTCCAATTTTTTATTATTTTTGAACTAAATGGTTCAGGTAATTTTTTAAAATATAACTGTCTGATTTCCTTATTTTCTTCCGTATTATATGATCCTTTGTAATAATAATCTTTAAATGCACATGTATACTCGTCTATATAACACATGTTGCATATTTCTAATTTTATCATTAAATTTCTATTTATGACTTTTTCTTTATTTTGTTCTTCATATTCTGTCATCATACTACTAAATTCATTTCTTATTGCTGTTTCATATTTTTGTAGTATTTCTATCGATGTTGTTGCGGCTTCGCCACTCATGTTTTTATTATTTCTTAATGTTTTTATACTTTCTTCTGTTAAATTTAATAACCATAGTTTTACTGTTCCTATTAATGTTCTTTCTATATATCCTGGTGCTTCTGTCATTTGTATTTTGTTGTCTATTAATTGTTTTGCTATATATCCCATCCATAATTGGATAACTTTATTTGTGTCTGTCACACCATCTAGATCTAAGAAATTATATTGTTCTATTGGTGGAGTTGGTGTCCATTTCTCATTATATCGTTTCTTCCATATTTTATCCTGTCTATCTGAGTTTTCATAGCTCCTTGTATAGTATTTTGGACCTGGTTTAGGGTCTCTTTCTCTTGATGTACTTGGTTTTTCTTCTACTTTACTCATGTTTATTTCTATGTTTTCACCATTTTCTATATCTTTTAATAATTCTGTATATGTTTCACTTGTTTCCGAATATTGTTCTTCATTAGTTTGATTTATTTCATCTATTCTTAATTCTGGTAAATTATGCTCTTCATTATCTTCCTTTAGTTGTAATTTTTCTTTAAATGATCTTATTTTATTTTGTAATTTTTCTTGTTGTTCTTTTTCTTCTTTTTCTTTTTGTCTTTTTTCATATATTTCTTTTAACATTGCTAGTTCTTTTTCTAATTCTAATATTTTTGTATTTTTAATACTTTCTATTTTCTGTACTTCTATTTTTGTTTCTTGTCTTATTTTATTTATTTCATTCTTTCTGTCTATCTCTTCGTTTTCTTTCATTACTCTTACCATAGCTGCTAAGCTATCTTCTAATTTGGCTGATTCTCTTTCTAGCATTAGGTTTAAAGTTTCTCCTATTTTCTTATTTCTTCTTCCTAGATTAGAAAGTACTATTTTTATTTTTATTCTTTCTAGGTTTACGAAGGTTTTTTCTTCTATCACATATTCTTCCTTATTCATTTATAATTTGTTTTGTAATTTATATGTTAGTTTTTGTAATTCTATGTATAAATAGAATATTTCCTTTCTTGGTGCCAATGTTGATTTATGGCATACTCCTGCAAATATATTCTCACTAAGTCTTTTTTCTCTATGTGTAATTTCTTCTCTTTTTTGTTTAATCATTTCTGTTAGTTCTTCCTCGTACTTATTCATTAAATATTTTATTATAATATTCCTTTTTTAAAGAAATAAGTCTTTTGATTTCTTTTACATTTTCCATAATATATTCAAGATATTCCATATCTTGGGTTTTTTGATATTTCTCTATATTATTCTTTATTAATTTATTTAAAAAATTTATATCTTCTACGGTTTTTTTCCAATAACTTAAATATTCGTAATTAATCATTAATCTGAATATACTATTTCTAGATCTGAATATATTTTCCAATCGTCATCTATATTTAAATTGTCTAGATTTATCTCATACCATTGCTGTTCTAATAATTCGTCTATTTTATCAAATATCTTTTCCCATATAATTCTTTTTAATTCTACTATCCTTATGTCTTTTAGTGCATATAAAACTAATGTTTTATAATTATTTATCATTTCATTATGTAAACTTGTCATTTTATGATGCTTTTTGTCAATTATTCTCTCTAATCATATTTTATGATAGGATACTTTTTATATAAGCTTACTATAAACTGGATTATTTTTAGATCATGTTTATTCGTCCCTACTAGCATTGTACTCGGCATGATGCTCTTCTTCTTTAAACAGTATTTCTCATACTCTTGGTACTCCCTAACACGGCTTCTTGCCTCAATGGTTTCCCTCTCAAGATAGTACTATTCTTAGAAGTTTTCTCTCCTTTCCCATTTGCTAGCAAACTATGTAACATGCTATGAATAATTCCAATATATAGTAACTAATATAAAATTTATTCTACCATAATTATGATTATCAGGAATATATGAGTTTAGCTATGCATATTCATATGACAGTATATAGCAACATAAGTATATCGGTATACCTGTACGGTAGTTTTTTCATCGGAGTTAGCTTTGTCCATGGTTGTTATATTTTTCTATCTAGCTCTGATACCAAACTTGCGGAAGTGAGAAATTATAAGTAAGAGAGAGAGAAGTAGAGAGAAAGGGATGATTTTATTTATGTTTATCAGACCCCTATATATAGGAGTCGAAACCCTTTACATAGACGACTTTTACTGTTTATGAATAGTATATGACTTAATGACCTTTACTATTCATAAATAGTAAGTACTATTCATGAACAGTTAATTTACTATTCATGACAAACTTGCGGAAGTGAGAAATTATAAATAAGAGAGAGAGAAGTAGAGAGAAAGGGATGATTTTATTTATTTTATCAGACCCCTATATATAGGAGTCGGAACCCTTTACATAGACGACTTTTACTGTTTATGAATAGTATATGACTTAATGACCTTTACTATTCATAAATAGTAAGTACTATTCATGAACAGTTAATTTACTATTCATGAATATGACTCTTTTCTTACTTTACATATAAAAACAAAAGACTTTACTTTATACTTTACATCTGTCTAATATATTGGCCGTTTATTTTGTCCGACACAACTTTTACACCTATTACAAAATTATAAAGTAGATGTTGACATAACTGTTTATATCTTCTTTGTAGCTATCTTCGGTATCTGCAAGCTTGTCTCTTGTTAATCCATTTATTCGAGCTGAACATCTGGAATAACGTTATCTTCTCCTTTGCATTTGGAGCATATATGATCTGGATATTTATGACCAATTAGCTTGAAATATCTGATTAATAGCTCTTCTGAGATGAACCCTTCTTTCAAGGCTCTAGTTATTGGTTTTAGCTTTGGCTTTAATAAAGATAAAATCCATTTCTGGACTTCATCCATATCTGCTTGACGTAATTCTCTTGAATTAACATAGATCATTAGATGGTCTCTGGAATAATAGCTCCACATGGCATTACCTTGTAGATAATTCGTAGCTAATTCTTGGATGATAGTTGATATACCAATTATTCTCTTATTTGCATAAAAGTTTGGTATCTCAACTTTTAGTATCTCTGCAAGTTGCGATATGTCTTCCGGTATAATCATTTCCCTAGTTAGGCCTATTTTTACTACCTGAATTAGGGGTTTTATTTCATCATATAATATCTCTGCTGGTGCTGTATAAAATTTTATAAAAAATAAATTTCCTTTTGTAATTCTTTTATATGTAATGAAAGCTTTGTGGAGTTCTGGTATTCCACTTATATCTTCTCCATCGTAGGTGTATACGGTGCTAAGCAATCCATAGTTATAACAAGTTTTAACTAGGTTTGGATTTGTTTTTGTCTGTGCTATCAGCCGGTTGTATCCTTGTAGCTTTTGTGTTAAATAGTCTTGTGTTTTTTCGATGGTGGTGGTAGATCTTGGTTTGAGGTTTAGAAAGGTTTGTATTTTGTGGATATTTTCAATATAAGTTTGGGTGATATGGTTGTATATCTTCTTTTCTTTATGGAGGCTGTTTGCATATGTGGATATCTGGGGTGTAACACTTGATATCTCAATGGGTTGTCTTTTTTGTATAAATGGCTTTTCAAATACCTTGTTCAGATTGGTATTTGTAAATGGTTTTATGCTAGCTGTTTTGCTTTCTGCAGCCTTGCTTGTACCTGCAGCTGTATTTAACAAATCGTTATGGGTTTTAAGGAGTTTCCCAACGTCTCCTTTTAGCTCTGGAATTTTTAAGTCTTCCGATCGACTTAGCTCCGCATGTTTAGAGTCATGCTGCTGACTTAGCTCTATCTTTTGTAATCTCGTTCCTATACTGTCCACTTTCAGGGAAAGCGTAGTAAGGATTGAGAGTATATCTGGAGTATTATCCTCCGTCTGTGTACTTTTGTCTTGATAAGTAATCTGCAATTGCATTCTTGTCAGTTGAAATTACCTCAATTGTAAATGTAAAGTTTTGTATATTGAGCACAAGTCTCCTTATTTCTTTTGTAGTAACTGAATCTTGTATTTTCCTTGTAAGCCACCATTTGTGTATTATCTGTTCTTACAAGAAATTTATTATAAACTATGTATGGTTCGAAGTTTAACAAATATTTATATAATGCAAATAGTTCTTTCCTATTTATTTCCCATTTTATCTGTGGCTCTGTATATGATCCTAAGTAATATCTACAATGGTGTTCTATTTTTTCATTTTTATATTTATATTTTAATACTCCGCCGTAGCTATGGTCGCTAGAGTCTGTTTCTACTATGTATGTAAATTGTTTATTTTCATCTGGAAAATATAGTTTTGGTAATTGTTTACACATATTTTTAATTTTCCTTATATGGGTTTTATCTGTGTCATCAAAATGGTATTCTACATCCTTCTTTAATTTTTTCTGTAATGGTTTTAGATTTTCTGCTAGCTTAGGTATATATTCTCGTACTTGGTTAACTAATCCTAAAAAGGATTGCAGTTTCTTTTTTGTGTCGAGCATTTCTTCTAATTCAATTATTTTTTGTACTATATGCGTTTGCATTTTTATCCCATTTTTATCTATTTGTATTCCTAGGAATTCTATTTGATTTCTCATTATTTCTGCTTTCTCTTTGCTTAGACTGATTCCTGAAATTTCTATAATATGTATAAATTTTTCTAATAATCTTATATGTTCGTCTTGTGTTCTGGAGTATAGTAATATATCGTCTATATAGACTATACAATTTTCTAGCTGGCTAAAATAGTTATCCATAAAGTGTTGGTATCTACCTGGTGCATTTTTATATCCAAATGGTAATACATTCCATTCATAGAATCCTTGTGGTACTGTAAAAGCTGTTAATTTTTTAGATTCATCTTCTAGTTTTAGGTGGTAAAATCCTGATTTACAGTCAAATTTACTAAAATAATTATATCCTTGCATTTGTCTTATTTTTAATATTTTATTTGGTATTGGGTAGTTATACGTTTTGGTTTTTGCATTTAAATTTCTATAGTCTATGACTATCCTAGTTTTTCCTCTTTTTTGTTCACTATGTTTATTTACTATGAATGCTGGGCTAGAATGTTTGCTATTACTTTCTTGTATATATGTTTTTTCTAATAGTTCGTTAATATGCATTTTAAATTCTTCTAAATCATTGAAATTATATTTTAAAGGTTTTTGGGTTATAATACTATTTTCCTCTATTAGTCCTATTTTAACTTTTATTTTGTGGTTTTCCCATCCTTTTAGTGGTTCTTCACTATACAGTGTTTCTAATTTATCTTGTATTGTTTTTATTTTGTTTATTGAGAATATGATTAATTCTATTTTATGATCTAACTGATTTATATTTTCTAATTTTTGGTTTATTTTTTCACTTCCTTTTATCCATTCTGTTGGCTTCCTATTTTTGTTATTAACTCTTTTTGCTCCTACTTTGTTGTTACATGGTGTTGTGAACCACCAATGTGTTTTCGTTATTGTGTGTGGATATAGGTTTTCTAAAAAGGGCATTCCTAATAACATATCTTTTGTAGTTAGTTCGTAATTATATACTTCTCCTATTGTTAGTATTTTATCCCATATTTGTATTTTTATATTTTTTGCTTTATGTGTAATCATACTTCCTTTATTATTAAATCTTGTTACTACTATTAAATCCTGTTCATTATATGTAAAGTAAGAAAAGAGTCATATTAATGAATAATAAATTAACTGTTCATGAATAGTACTTACTATTTATGAATAGTAAAGGTCATTAAGTCATATACTATTAATAAACAGTAAAAGTCATCTATGTAAAGGGTTCCGACTCCTATATATAGGGGTCTGATAAACATAAATAAAATCATCCCTTTCTCTCTACTTCTCTCTCTCTTACTTATATTTTCTCACTTCCGCAAGTTTGGTATCAGAGCTAGATAGAAAAATATAACAACCATGGACAAATAATTATAGGAGGAATACCAATAAAAATAAAATTTGAAATACACCAAGAAAAAAATATAATATTAGGAATAAAATGGTTAGAAAAAATGAACAAACTTGCGGAAGTGAGAAATTATAAGTAAGAGAGAGAGAAGTAGAGAGAAAGGGATGATTTTATTTATTTTATCAGACCCCTATATATAGGAGTCGGAACCCTTTACATAGACGACTTTTACTATTTATGAATAGTATATGACTTAATGACCTTTACTATTCATAAATAGTAAGTACTATTCATGAACAGTTAATTTACTATTCATGAATATGACTCTTTTCTTACTTTACATATAAAAACAAAAGACTTTACTTTATACTTTACATCTGTCTAATATATTGGCCGTTTATTTTGGCCGACACAACTTTTACACCTATTACAAAATTATAAAGTAGATGTTGACATAACTGTTTATATCTTCTTTATAGCTATGTTCTGTATCTGCAAGCTTGTCTCTTGTTAATCCATTTATTCGAGCTGAACATCTGGAATAACGTTATCTTCTCCTTTGCATTTGGAGCATATATGATCTGGATATTTATGACCAATTAGCTTGCAATATCTGATTAATAGCTCTTCTGAGATGAACCCTTCTTTCAAGGCTCTAGTTGTTGGTTTTAGCTCTGGCTTTAATAAAGATAAAATCCATTTCTGGACTTCATCCATATCTGCTTGACGTAATTCTCTTGAATTAGCATAGATCATTAGATGGTCTCTGGAATAATAGCTCCAGATGGCATTACCTTGTAGATAATTCGTAGCTAATTCTTGGATGATAGTTGATATACCAATTATTCTCTTATTTGCATAAAAGTTTGGTATCTCAACTTTTAGTATCTCTGCAAGTTGCGATATGTCTTCCGGTATAATCATTTCCCTAGTTAGGCCTATTTTTACTACCTGAATTAGGGGTTTTATTTCATCATATAATATCTCTGCTGGTGCTGTATAAAATTTTATAAAAAATAAATTTCCTTTTGTAATTCTTTTATATGTAATGAAAGCTTTGTGGAGTTCTGGTATTCCACTTATATCTTCTCCATCGTAGGTGTATACGGTGCTAAGTAATCCATAGTTATAACAAGTTTTAACTAGGTTTGGATTTGTTTTTGTCTGTGCTATCAGCCGGTTGTATCCTTGTAGCTTTTGTGTTAAATAGTCTTGTGTTTTTTCGATGGTGGTGGTAGATCTTGGTTTGAGGTTTAGAAAGGTTTGTATTTTGTGGATATTTTCAATATAAGTTTGGGTGATATGGTTGTATATCTTCTTTTCTTTATGGAGGCTGTTTGCATATGTGGATATCTGAGGTGTAACACTTGATATCTCAATGAGTTGTCTTTTTTGTGTAAATGACTTTTCAAATACCTTGTTCAGATTGGTATTTGTAAATGATTTTATGCTAGCTATTTTGCTTTCTGCAGCCTTGCTTGTACCTGCAGCTGTATTTAACAAATCGTTATGGGTTTTAAGGAGTTTCCCAACGTCTCCTTTTAGCTCTGGAATTTTTAAGTCTTCTGATCGACTTTGCTCCGCATGTTTAGAGTCATGCTGCTGACTTAGCTCTATCTTTTGTAATCTCGTTCCTATACTGTCCACTTTCAGGGAAAGCGTAGTAAGGATTGAGAGTATATCTGGAGTATTATCCTCCGTCTGTGTACTTTTGTCTTGATAAGTAATCTGCAATTGCATTCTTGTCAGTTGAAATTACCTCAATTGTAAATGTAAAGTTTTGTATATTGAGCACAAGTCTCCTTATTTCTTTTGTAGTAACTGAATCTTGTATTTTCCTTGTAAGCCACCATTTGTGTATTATCTGTTCTTACAAGAAATTTATTATAAACTATGTATGGTTCGAAGTTTAACAAACATTTATATAATGCAAATAGTTCTTTCCTATTTATTTCCCATTTTATCTGTGGCTCTGTATATGATCCTGAGTAATATCTACAATGGTGTTCTATTTTTTCATTTTTATATTTATATTTTAATACTCCGCCGTAGCTATGGTCGCTAGAGTCTGTTTCTACTATATATGTAAATTGTTTATTTTCATCTGGAAAATATAGTTTTGGTAATTGTTTACACATATTTTTAATTTTCCTTATATGGGTTTTATCTGTGTCATCAAAATGGTATTCTACATCCTTCTTTAATTTTTTCTGTAATGGTTTTAGATTTTCTGCTAGCTTAGGTATATATTCTCGTACTTGGTTAACTAATCCTAAAAAGGATTGCAGTTTCTTTTTTGTGTCGAGCATTTCGTCTAATTCAATTATTTTTTGTACTATATGCGTTTGCATTTTTATCCCATTTTTATCTATTTGTATTCCTAGGAATTCTATTTGATTTCTCATTATTTCTGCTTTCTCTTTGCTTAGACTGATTCCTGAAATTTCTATAATATGTATAAATTTTTCTAATAATCTTATATGTTCGTCTTGTGTTCTGGAGTATAGTAATATATCGTCTATATAGACTATACAATTTTCTAGCTGGCTAAAATAGTTATCCATAAAGTGTTGGTATCTACCTGGTGCATTTTTATATCCAAATGGTAATACATTCCATTCATAGAATCCTTGTGGTACTGTAAAAGTTGTTAATTTTTTAGATTCATCTTCTAGTTTTAGGTGGTAAAATCCTGATTTACAGTCAAATTTACTAAAATAATTATATCCTTTCATTTGTCTTATTTTTAATACTTTATTTGGTATTGGGTAGTTATACGTTTTGGTTTTTGCATTTAAATTTCTATAGTCTATGACCATCCTAGTTTTTCCTCTTTTTTGTTCACTATGTTTATTTACTATGAATGTTGGGCTAGAATGTTTGCTATTACTTTCTTGTATATATGTTTTTTCTAATAGTTCGTTAATATGCATTTTAAATTCTTCTAAATCATTGAAATTATATTTTAAAGGTTTTTGGGTTATAATACTATTTTCCTCTATTAGTTCTATTTTAACTTTTGTTTTGTGGTTTTCCCATCCTTTTAGTGGTTCTTCACTATACAGTGTTTCTAATTTATCTTGTATTTTTTTTATTTTGTTTATTGAGAATATGATTAATTCTATTTTATGATCTAACTGATTTATGTTTTCTAATTTTTGGTTTATTTTTTCACTTCCTTTTATCCATTCTGTTGGCTTCCTATTTTTGTTATTAACCCTTTTTACTCCTACTTTGTTGTTACATGGTGTTGTGAACCACCAATGTGTTTTCGTTATTGTGTGTGGATATAGGTTTTCTAAAAAGGGCATTCCTAATAACATATCTTTTGTAGTTAGTTCGTAATTATATACTTCTCCTATTGTTAGTATTTTATCCCATATTTGTATTTTTATATTTTTTGCTTTATGTGTAATCATACTTCCTTCACTATTAAATCCTGTTACTACTATTGGTGTTTTTAACTTTTCCCATTTTTCTTCTGGTAAGCAGTTATATTTAAATATATTAGCTTCTGCTCCTGTATCTATCATTGGTGTATAATATCTATTATTATATCCTTCTACTATTATTTTTGCCAGTATATATATCTTCATTTCATAGTTTCTTTCTTTTAAACTCTTTTTATTATTATTTTCTTATTATCATGTGTTATTATTAATTGTTTATTTTCTATACTATATGGCTTCATTTTTTCTAACCATTTTATTCCTAATATTATATTTTTTTCTTGGTGTATTTTAAATTTTATTTTTATTGGTATTCCTCCTATAATTATTTCCTTTTTTACTACTTCTTTAATATTTACTAATGTTTTTGGTAGGTCTGGACATGACTGGTTTTTTACTTTTATCTTATCTCCCATAACTAATTCCTTTGTTATGTTATTTTCTTCTTGTCCTATATCTATTAATATTAAATATTTTTGTTGATTTATTATTCCTGCTATATAGTATTGTTTTAGTTCTTCTTTTTGATGTTTTATCAGTTTTGTAGATGATTTTTGTATTTCTGGTTCGTAGTTTATACTTGTGCTTTCATATCTTCAGCTACCTGATATGCTTAATCTTGGTTCATTGTTTATTCTTTTAGATTACTTAATCTTTCTTTTACTATTTCTAAATCTTCGTCAAAATTTATTTCTTTATAACTATAGTCATTTTTGTCTATCAGGGTAACTATCTTTTCAAAGGGGTTTTCTATTTTTTATTTTATTTTTTGCTGTTATTTTATGTTTAGTAGTTAATACATACAAGTTTTTACATCTTGCTGTAAATACCTTACTGCCTGGGGCTAGTTCTATTCCTGACATTTTCCAATATAATACTAAAGATTTATCTATATTTTTATCTGATACTGCTACTGAATAATTAGCACTTATTATAAATTTAAACTTTTGATATATTAAATTTTCTTTAACTGCACTTATTATGCTTTTTTCTATAGGTTCTATTATCCTATCGTCTGCTAAATCTATTTCTATTGGTGTATCTATTCCTTCTCTAAAACAGGCTTTTATTAATATTTCTGTTGCACCTAGATGTACATATTTTATTGGATCTCTTGCTTTTAGATCTTGTATTTCTTTATTTATGATCCTTCTGCTTATTAAGGGTATTTTAGCTTTTCCTTGTGTATATTTGCAATCTATTACATGTTCTTTCTGGCTTACTACGTAGTATTCTTCTTTCTGTCTTTTGAATAAATTTCTTATAATTGGTATACTAAATATTTTATCTACACTTAAGTCTAATTCTTTTCCTTTTATTTGATCGAATATGTTATAATCAAATATTATTTTTTGATCCGTAGACTCTTCATCTAGATATTCTTCTTTTTTTATTATTTGTATCTCTTTTTCGGTCATTACTTATATCACTTTCTTCTTCTTCTTCTGATATTTCATATATACTATCGTCGCTATCTAGTTCATAGTCTATGTATTCTATTTGCGTATATTTTTCGTTTTCTTCTAATATTATTTCTGATATTTGTTTTCTCTGTGGATTTCTTGGTAATCTACAATTTTTAGCTATATGTCCTAGTTTTTCGCAGTTATAGCATGTACATTCTGTTAGCTTTCGTTTTGGTCTATATGGTCTTTTTGTTTTATAGTTTTTTACATAATATTTTCTCTTTGGGTTTATATATCTATACTTAGATTTATATTTTTTATATCTCTTATTTTTAGAGTATGGATTTTTATAATAATTAATTTCATCTTTACACCCAAATTTAGGTGCTACTTTATTGTTACAACATACTAGATTTTTTATTAGAGTTTTCTTTATTTGTAGTTTTTCTCTATATTCTTCACAAGTATTAGAATACCAGTGATGTAAATATTTTATTCTAGCTCCTAATGTATCTGTCAGTCCTGCTTCTTTCCAATTTTTTATTATTTTTGAACTAAATGGTTCAGGTAATTTTTTAAAATATAACTGTCTGATTTCCTTACTTTCTTCCGTATTATATGATCCTTTGTAATAATATTCTTTAAATGCACATGTATACTCGTCTATATAACACATGTTGCATATTTCTAATTTTATTATTAAATTTCTATTTATGACTTTTTCTTTATTTTGTTCTTCATATTCTGTCATCATACTACTAAATTCATTTCTTATTGCTGTTTCATATTTTTGTAGTATTTCTATCGATGTTGTTGCGGCTTCGCCATTTATGTTTTTATTATTTCTTAATATTTTTATACTTTCTTCTGTTAAATTTAATAACCATAGTTTTACTGTTTCTATTAATGTTCTTTCTATATATCTTGGTGCTTCTGTCATTTGTATTTTGTTGTCTATTAATTGTTTTGCTATATATCCCATCCATAATTAGATAACTTTATTTGTGTCTGTCACACAATCTAGATCTAAGAAATTATATTGTTCTATTGTTGGAGTTGGTGTCCATTTCTCATTATATCGTTTCTTCCATATTTTATCCTGTCTATCTGAGTTTTCATAACTCCTTGTATAGTATTTTGGACCTGGTTTAGGGTCTCTTTCTCTTGATGTACTTGGTTTTTCTTCTACTTTACTCATGTTTATTTCTATGTTTTCACCATTTTCTATATCTTTTAATAATTCTGTATATGTTTCACTTGTTTCCGAATTTTGTTCTTCATTAGTTTCATTTATTTCATCTATTCTTAATTCTGGTAAATTATGCTCTTCGTTATCTTCTTTTAGTTGTAATTTTTCTTTAAATGATCTTATTTCATTTTGTAATTTTTCTTGTTGTTCTTTTTCTTCTTTTTCTTTTTGTCTTTTTTCATATATTTCTTTTAACATTGCTAGTTCTTTTTCTAATTCTAATATTTTTGTATTTTTAATACTTTCTATTTTCTGTACTTCTATTTTTGTTTCTTGTCTTATTTTATTTATTTCATTTTTTCTGTCTATCTCTTCGTTTTCTTTCATTACTCTTACCATAGCTGCTAAGCTATCTTCTAATTTGGCTGATTCTCTTTCTAACATTAGGTTTAAAGTTTCTCCTATTTTCTTATATCTTCTTCCTAGATTAGAAAGTACTATTTTTATTTTTATTCCTTCTAGGTTTTCGAAGGTTTTTTTCTTCTATCACATATTCTTCCTTATTCATTTATAATTTGTTTTGTAATTTATATGTTAGTTTTTGTAATTCTATGTATAGATAGAATATTTCCTTTCTTTGTGCCAATGTTGATTTATGGCATACTCCTGCAAATATATTTTCACTAAGTCTTTGTTCTCTATGTGTAATTTCTTCTCTTTTTTGTTTAATCATTTCTGTTAGTTCTTCCTCGTACTTATTCATTAAATATTTTATTATAATATTTCTTTTTTAAAGGAATAAGTCTTTTTATTTCTTTTACATTTTCCATAATATATTCAAGATATTCCATATCTTGGGTTTTTTTATATTTCTCTATATTATTATTTATTAATTTATTTAACAAATTTATATCTTCTACGGTTTTTTTCCAATAACTTAAATATTCGTAATTAATCATTAATCTCAATATACTATTTCTAGATCTGAATATATTTCCCAATCGTCATCTATATTTAAATTGTCTAGATTTATCTCATACCATTGCTGTTCTAATAATTCGTCTATTTTATCAAATATCTTTTCCCATATAATTCTTTTTAATTCTACTATTCTTATGTCTTTTAGTGCATATAAAACTAATGTTTTATAATTATTTATCATTTCATTATTTAAACTTGTCATTTTATGATGCTTTTTGTCAATTATTCCCTCTAATCATATTTTATGATAGGATACTTTTTATATAAGCTTACTATAAACTGGATTATTCTTAGATCATGTTTATTCGTCACTACTAGCATTGTACTCGGCATGATACTCTTCTTCTTTAAACAGTATTTCTAATACTCTTGGTACTCCCTAACACGGCTTCTTGCCTCAACGGTTTCCCTCTCATGATAGTACTGTTCTTAGAAGTTTTCTCTCCTTTCACATTTGCTAGCAAACTATGTAACATGCTATGAATAATTCCAATATATAGTAACTAATATAAAATTTATTCTACCATAATTATGATTATCAGGAATATATGAGTTTAGCTATGCATATTCATATGACAGTATATAGCAACATAAGTATATCAGTATACCTGTACGGTAGTTTTCTCATCGGAGTTAGCTTTGTCCATGGTTGTTATATTTTTCTATCTAGCTCTGATACCAAACTTGCGGAAGTGAGAAACTATAAGTAAGAGAGAGAGAGAAGTAGAGAGAAAGGGATGATTTTATTTATGTTTATCAGACCCCTATATATAGGAGTCGGAACCCTTTAAATAGACGACTTTTACTGTTTATGAATAGTATATGACTTAATGACCTTTACTATTCATAAATAGTAAGTACTATTCATGAACAGTTAATTTGGGTTAATAATTACATTTAAACGTTTCTATAGTGACAACATTTGCCCCGGAAGTTTTATGGTTATCATAATAAACTTCAATTAGTAATTATCTATAAAGAATACATGATAATTTATTATTTTAAACTTCAAGAACATACTAAAATCACAAAAGAAAACTTTTCAATTAGCAATTGTCTATCAAAAACACATGATAATATATTTTTGTAAAATTATACTAAAATTTTAGAAAACTTACCTCAAATCACAAGAAAATTTGTCTCTTCAGTCATAGATACCATCAATATTTCACAAAAAAAACTTTTCAATTAGAAATTGTCAATCAAGAACACATGATAATTTAGTATTGTAAACTTCAAGAACATATATACTAAAATTTTATAAATTTTATCTCAAATCACAGACAAATTTATCTCTTTAATCATAGATACTATCAAGATTGTAAACATCTCAGAACCAAGTCAAGAAAGCTTATAAAAAATTCCTTTCTATTTTAATAATGCTTAGATCCGTTCATGGTGCATATAGGAGAGACGTTAGGTAAGAGACATAGATATGGAAGCCGTTTAGCCGGACATAGTCCTGGCTAGGAGAAGAGAACTATGGTAAATAAAACTAAAAAAAAAATACCTTAGAGGACGACCAAGAGCCAAGGATTGCTAGCAAAAACTGATCCAATTTTTTTTTATTAAAGTTGTCGGAACAGTGGCTAACTCTTTCTGATTTTCTTTACAAAAGCTAAGAAAGAGAAGAGAGAATTCCTAAATTTTTTTGTGTGTGTTCCTACTTAACAGAATGAACACTTATATAGAAAGAAAAGAAAACATAAAGAATCTATGTACAGTAGAGAGGGGTCCCATATGGGTCCCTAAACAGTGAATCTACTGTTTAAACAGTTTATATACTGTTTGACATTGACAGCCTATCTGTCTTCTTTGTCTTCTTCACACTTTCTCTTTGCCACGCTTCTTTTCCATGGCCTTCAGTGATTGCAACAAATCTTCTGCTCCCTGAATATCTTCTGTAGACAATAGAATGTCTTCTTCATGACGTTGTGCTTCTTCGCATGAAGTTTCACTTCTCATTGAAGTGTCAGATTTATCAATCTGAGTGATACCTTGAAGCAAGCTTCTCTTCATTTCTTCGAGATACTTGTTGATCATTGCTTCTTTATCTCCATCTTGAGTGGAGATTCTCCGGGCAATATGCCTCAAGGAGGGGTTATCAATGCTAATTCCTTTTTGAGGAAGTTCTTTATAAGCATTAATGGTGTTAATAATGGTGTCAATAAGTTCTTGTCCGTTTATCTGTTTGGACCTGGGATCTTTTTTCAATAATTTTTCACAGAAGTTATTATAATAAACTCGGTATAAGCAGGGAATATTTTCCTTTGTGAACCCTATTTCAGGGGCCCATTTATGGATCCAAGAGACTGAGAATTCTATAAAGAAATACATTTGATCAATCTTGTCTAACCAGCAGATGTGATCTTCGTGATATAATTCTCCGAGAAAAGGGGATACCCTCTTCCATTCCTTGTATAATTGGAGGAAATTTTCCGGTATTACAATTTTTGGACTGTAGGGCCGTGGTATGACCACCAGTTAATGAACCAGTTGGGGATTGGTTCTGCAAATATTTTTGCGCAATTTTTTACAAACCACGTGTGTTTGTTTTTATCATTGTTGTAAAACAGTGTTTTACTGAATGCTTGGATATAATCCCAATAGGTAAAGCTCATAGTAATACCCTTAAGGCCAAGCTGCCTTTCTTTCATGGTTGATATTCCCCAGTCTTCAACAGATATAATCTGTTTGATAATTATTTTTGAGAAGTTATAAACATTCTCTTCTGGGGTATAACCCGCAGGGCAAAAGTTCTGAATTTCTGCACTTCCAGTACTTGTCAATATGATTTCATAGTATGACCGGGTTTTGTATGACTCTCCTGGGTAATATAATCCTTTGATCAAGTACCTCTGGAATATTTTCCATAGTTCGGTTTTTCTTTGTATGTCAGAGTTTTCCAAGAGAAATATAATTTCCCCTTTTTGGAGTTGCTCATAGGATATGATGTTATCATTATCCTCTTTCATAACTGAAGCAAAAGTATCTTTCTGCTTTTGTGCATGTAAATATGCCTGCGCATGCTCGTATAACGGGCTATCTCTTGGAATGTTTTCCAAATTAATAATCTTCTCAAGGGCAGTAGACGACGAAGATTCACCTTCATCAGAGACCTTTTTATTAATAAGGCGTCTGTTACCCATTTGTATAACTGGATAGTTAGATCGATATGACGATCCCTGAGAGTTGGAATGTCCAGAGGAGGATCTTCCCAGAGTTGATCTTCCCCGTACTCTTCCTCGAACTTGCCTCCAAGGAGGGTCCATCCTATAGGAAAATAGATTAGTCATTCTGAAAAATAATCTGTTAAGTCTTCCCGGATTATTTCCGAGTAGTCATGAATAGAGAAATCTTCTCTTACTAAATCATCTATGACAATTTCAATAATAAGTTTTTTAAGATCTTTTGGTAAAATAATTACCTTTAAAATGGAAATCAAGGTTTTTTCAGGAAGAAATATTGAATAAAATATTTTATTGAATATATTCTCTAGATAAGAAGTCTGGTAAGGAATTATCAATCCCCTTCTTATAATGGATATCAAAATCAAATGGGGCTAAAATTAACCCCCGAACCAATATTGTTCAGGCAAATTATATTCATGACGACAGTTCTGATAAGGACTTTCCAACTCCTTCCGAAATGGAGTTTGACGTAAATAAGTCTTAATGATTCCACATCAAATTGATTTTAGCCCAGGATCCCTGGCAAGAAAACATATTCAAAAAGAATTTTTTGATAAAAGGTGGAATAAGTTTAAAACTTGGTTTTTCGATTCTTATAGCAAAGAAGACATGAATAATATCTCTCAAGAGTTCTATGAAACTTGTGCATTGCATAATCAAATTATGCACTTTGTTCCTTGGTTTATAACCACTTATTTGCCTTTATATGTTAATGTTATTGAGAGGACTTATCGCGACTCTAATGGGAAGTTAATAACAGCCATTTATCCTCCACAGTCTGCTTTTGTTTTACCTAATAATACAGGTATAACCTTCAACGCTTTTCAAAAATTCGTTGATGAAGAAATCGCTTCATTAAGTATTTCGGAGATTAATAAGTTCATTGCTCAAAATAATTATTTGGGTTTATATGTCAAAGTTTTGGGAGCACATATTGTCTCTCTAGATAAAAAACTTGATGAAATGACTATTTTGATAAAAGGTATAAAAGCTGATATAGCTAAGACTAATATTGCTTCAACTAGTAAAGCAGATGTCGTCTTTACTTTTATTCAAAGACCTCCTGAGATTCAGGATTTTAAGATAAAATCAATAACTGATTTAGAAGAACTTCTTGATAAAAAATTTTCTGGTTTAAATATAAAACCAATTGATTTGTCACTAGAGTTTTCCGAAAAAATGGATCAAGCTGGTGATTACAAAAATCATGTTTTCTCTGAGCTTAATAAGCTTAAAGGTTACCCTCGAAAGAATAGTGGCTATGCTACTAAACCTATGATGAATACATTCTACTATCCTCATCCTACTCCCCAAGATGTCTTGATAGAGGAACGAGATTGGAACTAGACTAATACGTCTTACAGCGGTTCCGAGATTTATGAATGGAATCTTGATGGTTTAACAGATACACATTTAACCATCCTTGTTCACAGGATGCTCATGTATGCAACTATTTGCAAGAGCACTAAAAATAATGATAGGACAGTCTGCAAGATGATTATTGCAGGTTTTACAGGACAGCTCAGAGGCTGGTGGGATAACTACTTAAATGTAGAAGAAAAAGCCTCTATTATTAACGCTATTGCAGATAATGAAGGTGTTGATAACCTATGCTTTGCTCTCACTAAAGACAGAGAAGATGCAGTTTATACACTGGTTCTCACCATCTTGGAACACTTTAATGGTAGATTTACCTCTCAGCATGAAACAATTCGCACCCTTCTCAATGGTCTTAAGTGACCCACTTTGACCAAATGGAGATGGTACAAAGATACGTTTCTCAGTCGGGTTATGGAGCTACCCGAAAATAAACTAGATCATTGGAAAGCTAAGTTTATAGATGGCCTTCCTTCTTTATTCGCAGAAAGGGTTAGAAAAACTCTGAGAGGCAGCCATAGTGAAATTCCATATAAGGATTACACTTACGGCAATATAATAGGAGTCTGCACCCAAGAAGGACTAAGCTTGTGCAACGAACTGCTTATGTCACGACAGCTTAAGGATCATGGTATATATGAGATGGATCATTATAAGGTCATATAAGCATATTTTATTGAATATGCTGAATTTCTGCACATCCAGTACTTATCAATATGGTTTCATAGTATGACCGGGTTTTGTATGACTCTCTCGGGTAATATAATTCTTTGATCAAGTACCTCTAGAATATTTTCCATGGTTCGGTTTTTCTCTGTATGTCAGAGTTTTCCAAGAGAAATATAATTTCCCTTTTTCGGAGTTGCTCATAGGATATGATATTATAATTATCCTCTTTCATAACTGAAGCAAAAGTATCTTTCTGCTTTTGTGCATGTAAATATGCCGGCGCATGCTCGTATAACGGGCTATCTCTTGGAAGCTTAGCCCCGCCGACCAAATCTCATCACGCCCTTTACGGGTGATAGTCGAAGGAATACCAAGTCACCAACACTGAACTCCAAGGCACGAAGTCTACGATCAACATAGCTCTTCTGCGTACTCTGGACTGCTCTAAGTTTATCCTAAATTAAATGGACTCGGTCCAAGGAATCACTAGGCAAATCTGTACTCTGCGGTCTGGACTCTAAATCATCAAACCAACCAATCGGTGATATGCAATGCCTACCATACAAGGCCTTGAAAGGTGCCATGCCGATGCTCGAATGAAAGCTATTATTATAAGCAAACTCAGCCAAAGGCACAAACTGATCCCATGAACCTCCAAAGTCAAGAACACAGGATCGAAGCATGTCCTCCAGGACCTGAATAGTCCTCTCGGACTGGCCATCTGTCTGAGGGTGGAAAGCAGTACTAAGTTGAACCTCTGTCCCCAAATCTCTATGTATAGCTCTCCAGAACTGAGATGTGAACTGAGTGCCACGGTCTGAAATGATAGAAGTTGGGACCCCATGCAACCGAAAAATCTCATGAATGTAAATTTGAGCTAACCTCTCAGCACCGTAGGAAGTCTGAACTGGTAAGAAGTGGGACAACTTAACCAGCCGATCCACAATTACTCGAATGGAATCAAAACCTCGAGAAATACAAGGCAAACCAACAACAAAGTCCATAGTATTGCCTTCCCACTTCCACTCAGGAATGGAAAGTCGCTACATCAAACCACCCGGTCTCATGTGCTTGAACTTCACATGCTGACAGTTCAAGCACCGAGATACAAACTCCACTACATCCCGCTTCATACCACTCCACCAGTAAAGCTACCTCAAATCCCTGTACATCTTCATCGCACTAGGATGAATGGAGTATCTAGAACAATGTGCCTCATGGAGTATCAACAGGAACAAATCGCCAACCCTCGAAACACAAAGTCGACCACCAAACCTTAGAATACCATTAGAACCCAAAGTAGCACGGCTGGCCTCACCCCAAACTACCTGATCATAAATGTCACACAAACTCTGATCCTCGGACTGTTAGCTCTGAATTTGATCAACTAGAGTAGAACAAACCTCAACACTGGCAAGAACTCGACTGGGATATGACAAATCAAGCCTAACTAAGCGGTTAGTCAAGGAATGGATGTCCAAGGCCAACGGTCAATTAGAAACTGAAAGTGAAGCTAGGCTTCCTATACTCACCGCTTTTCGACTCAAGGCATCCGCTACCACGTTTGCCTTGCCTGGATGGTATAGAATAGTGAAATTGTAGTCCTTTAGCAACTCGATCCATCTTCTCTACCTCGAGTTCAGCTGAGCGTTGAATCGTAATATACTGAAGACTACGGTGATCGGTGAATATCTCATAATGAACTCCATATAAGCAGTGCCTCCAGATCTAGAGCGCGAAAACTACCGCCGCCAACTCCAAATCATGGGTGGGGTAGTTGGGATCGTGAACCTTCAACTGCCTTAATACGTATGCAATCACACAACCCTGCTGAATTAGCACACAACCAAGGTCGACCCCTGAAGCATCATAACACACAGAGAAACTCTCACCCTCGACCGTCAAAGTCAAAACCAGAGCTGAAGTCAACAAGGCCTTAAGCCTCTGGAAGCTATCCTCGCACTGATCCAACCACTGGAATGGTACATCCTTCCTAGTCAGCATAGTCAAGGGTGCTTTTATGGAAGAAAACCCTCAATGAAACGCCTGTAGTACCTAGCTAACCCAAAAAAGTTGCAAACCTCGGTAGGAGTAGTAGGTCTAGGCCAATCACAAACTACTACAATCTTACCCGGATCAACTCTAATCCCATCCTTAGACACCACGTGCCCTAGGAATGCAACTGACTCAAGCCAAAACTTGCACTTTGAGAACTTGGCATAAAACCGATGATCTCTCGAAGTCTAAAGTACAGTCCCCAAGTGTTGCTCATGCTCATCTCTACTCCTCGAGTATATCATAATGTCATCAATAAAGACTATCATGAACATATCTAAGTACGGGCTAAGTACCCTATGCATCAAGTCCATGAAGGCTACAGGGTTTTTTGACCATTCCTTTGATTCGGACTACAGCCTGGGTTTGTGGTAAACCCCAGGGAATAGGATTCTTTTTAAGTCTTTTATACAAAGGTTCACAGACCTGCCTAACATTAGGGATAAAATCAGCAACATAGTTGAGACTCCCTAGAAATCTTTGCAACTGAGTTTTGTCAGTGATAACATCAGGAAATTTGGAAGAGAACTCTATAGCTCTACAGATAGGTTTATAACTACCTTGGTAGAGGTCATTCCCTAGGAATCTAATAGCTGTTTGAAAGAGTTTGATTTTCCTAGCACTGACAACTAAGCCATTAATTTTAACGATTTTGAAAAAGGTATTAAGATGTTTAAAATGGGCATCTATATCCTCAGAAAAAATAAGAACATCATCTATATAAACTATAGACATATGACTATAATCATTGAAGATGGAGTTCATGATATTCTGAAACTCGGAAGGGGCATTCTTGAGGCCAAAAGGCATTACCTTCCATTCGTACTGCCCGAAAGGTACGTTGAAGGCAGTTTTATACCGGTCTTCTTCAGCAATCTGAACTTGCCAGAATCCGGATTTCAAGTAGAACTTGCTATAGATATTAGACTTGACAGTTCTTTTTAAAAGATCTCTTTTATTGGGTATGGGATACCTAATCCATTTTAAAGCGGCATTCAGAGGCTTATAATTAATTACGAGCCTGGGAGCCCATCTTTCCCTTTCGGCAACTTTATTGACATAAAATGCCGAATAGCTCCAGGGAGATTTGAAAGGAGAGATGATTCCTTCGTCTAATAGTTTAGAAATTTCTTTCTTACAGACTTCTAAAACCTCCTGGTTCATCTGGATAGGTCTAGCCTTAGTAGAGATATTTTGTTCATTGAAACCTTCCATGTAAGGGAGCTTAACAATATGCCTTTTTCTTTCCCAGAAAGCATTAGGAAAATTAGAGCATATTTCTTTCTCAAAAAGAGTTTGGAGATTAGCTATTTTGGTAACTATCCCCGGGGTTTTTAAAATCTGCTCAATTTTTTTGATTTTTATATTATCCTTTAAAAAGGTGATATGGTTAGAAAGCTAGTTTATTCTGAAAACCATTTTCTATCTAATAAACTCACTTTCTTCAACTGAAAGGTTTTTAACAAAGGGGAAATACAAGGTTTTCCCTAAAACACTAGTTTCTATACCATCTAAGTTGGTAGAAAAAGGTTTTATCTGGGTGATAAAAGGAATTCCAAGAATGACTTCTTCATGAATGTCATCTGTGATAACGAAATCATTCGTCAAGCAAATTCCATTATTACAGATATGAGCTTTGGAGAGCTTATAATTAATACGAAGTCTTTCTCCTGTGGAAGAGTATAATTTAGAGGTACTTTTTTGTAAGTACTTGATGGGGATTATACCTTTCATGATACAATTACGGTCTGCGCCGCTATCAAGTAAGGCCATTTTGTTAATAACAAAGTTTTTGTTAATAACAATCTTAACAGGAATGTGATAACTCTGAGGCCTGATAGAAGCAATAACAGCACAACCAGGGTCAGAAGTACTAGGGTCAGAGGCCGTTATTCTAGGAAAGTTTATTTATTTTCCTAAATGATCATCATCATTTTCTTTATCAGAAGGGTCCTCATTATCAGACTTATACACATAAGTTTTGGCGTCTTTAAGGACTTGGGTAGTAAGAGATTCTATCTCAACTTTGTTGAGCCTAGTCTTAATATCTTGGACTTCTTTCTTGAGTTCCAGGATTTCGTACTTAAGCTCAGAAATGGTAGGCTCAGGGGCCTTATCAAACTTAGCCATGATATGCTTCATACTGAAGGGTTCTATGGCCATTTTAGGTTCCTTAGTAGTTTGCCTAGATTGTTCTTGGATAAGCCTCTTAAGCTCTATGAGGTAACTCTTCTTGTCCTCTTGGTTATCTATATGCTGGATAACATCAAAGAGAGCTTCATTAGGGTCACCATACAAGACCCTCACAGCAGGGGATTCATAACAATGGTAAAAGGAGCCATGGCAACTAGAGCAGTCATATCCTGACTGGCTAGTATCTGAATCATAAGATAGATCGATATCACTATCAGATGTATGCGAAGACAAGTATCCTTTGTCGTCTTCAAGAATGGCAAAGAGTTGATCTTTGGCTTGGTCAGGGATGTCAAGAAGATTAATTTTCTTCTTTTTTCCATCTGCTTTGCAGTCTCTGGCAAGGTGACCAGGTTTCCCACAGTTATAGCAAACACTAGCCTTGGAATCTTTGGGGAATATACGTTTCTTTGAAGCTTTTCGCCAGGATCGCATAGAATTTTCTCGAGACTTACGATGCTTATTCCTATGACCCTTGGGATCCTTATCCTTTTTGGAGGAATGCCTAGAGGGAGGAGTAATGGAGGTAAATCCAAAGTCTGTGCAAAAGTTACCTAATTCCTTAGTGGAAGAGGATTTCTCTTTCTTAAGTTGTTGCTTAAGCTTAATATCAGTACAGAGCTCTAGGCCTACAACATTAATGATGCTGATCAGGTCACCATAATTTATCTGATGATAAGGAATTTTTCCATCACAACGATCTTGGATTTTGGTCCTAACCTTTTCCGCAAAAAGAGGAGGAAGACCGCTAATAAATCTTTCTTTCCAGAAATCATTATTGCAATCTGGTCTAATCATGACCTTACTAACAAATTGGTGTTTATACCAAATGAAGTCGTCTAACCTAGGACAGGTAAGGTTATTAAGAATTTGTAAACTCCTATCTTGGAAAAGCTTAGGCTCTTCTACAAAGTGTTTGGCTATGTGTTAGAGGAGTATGACACAAGCGTCTTCTCTATAAACTTGGGAAGAGGTTTCAGTAGTACCTTCAATTTTTATGACCGTTTCAATGGCAACTGCCTCTTGGATAGCTCTTCTAAGATCATCAGTTAGGTAGTTATCCCACCAATGCCTAAGCATGCCGGTGAAGCCTGCTATAATCATGAAGGCTGCTTCTTTATCAGATGAATGCCTAATTTTATAGGCGGTAATGGCAACTCCCATCTCGTGAAGTTTATTATATATCTGATGTTCTGCAAGACCATCAATATTCCATTCAGTAATGCTTCTACCCTAATGAGAGGAGGTGGAGAGAAAAGCATTCTCTTTATACCGAATGTCTGGGAAGGAAGGACGTGTTTGGTAGTTCTTCCTATTGTGGTACCTATCATTAGATATCCTTTGGATAAGAATTTCTTTTCCTCGGATGGTGCCAACATTCTTTGTGTTATTATTTTTTGATTTCTGAGTATCCTTATCAGAAATACTGAAGGCTGCTAATTGTTCATTGATTCTGTCAAGAACATTACCAGAGATGTCAAAAGTCTATTTGAGCTTAGGAAATTTTTCTCTATTGAATTCAGGTATCTTGAAGATAGGATTGGTTTCTAGGGTTTTACTCGTACTAGCTATAGAGGGAGTAGGCTTAGCACTAAGCAAATTCTTATCACTAGAATCTTCTATTTGTTTGGAAACAACATGAAGGATCTGGTTGGTATAGTTATTTTGATCTATGAGTCTATCTATGTCAGAGCAATTGGGTAAGGCTTCGGGCTTAGCACTCTTAGTTTTGAAGGGGGCTGCCGGAATGACCTTAGTAGAATAAGGTATGTTTATCCCTTCTAGGGGGGAGTGACTGACTCAACCATCTTGTTGGTGGCTGTGTACCACTTGCTGACAATGACTTGTAGAGACTGTTTACGGGTTCCTAATTTGCCGGTCATCTCAAACCAGCTGAAAAACTCGATTATGCATCGAAGTCTTTTCATGTCTGATTTCCAAAGGTCTCTAAAGTTTGAAGATCTTACATGCTTTCCATCTTGTACATCTGTCTATATTTTATATTTTGGATAGACAATATCTATTGTATAGCTACTCTTTACTTTAGTCGCTCTTGTACTAGTGACACCAGGTGCTGGTGGGTTCTCGTGTTGTTTTGCCTTTTTGGTCACTTTAGGGCCTTCTTATGTATATTTTGTACGATGGTATATATATATATGCTATTGGCCCTATCTTTTCGTTATATCTTCCACTTTTCTTTAGTTTAATTATTATTTATTGTCTTCCGCATATTTGGGTTAGGCTTGTCTACTGGAGAGTTATGTAGACGCCATCATGGTTCGATTTTGGGTCATGACAATTATCTATGTTGTAGAGCTCATTAAGCTTGTGTAGGGCCGGTAGGTTGATTGTGAGCTATTGAGTGGTTGCTTGTATTTGAACATATTATCATTATCATGAAAAGAGCTTTTTCTACTTTAGTTAACTACTACATGGCTGCGGGCATAAGTATCACCAGTTTTCTAAACCTTGCATGACCCCGAGGGACTATTTTCAGTTATGAATGGCTATAAATGGATTTAAAACTGGTTTTATGGATTTTCTTGAGATAAAAGAGATTATGCAATGGTTTTCACACTGATTCTAGACTCGGGTGGGCTAGAGTGCTAGACATGATTTTTACTACTGATTTTGAGTTGATACTAGACTCGACTGGGCTGGAGTGCTAGACATGATTTTTTCACTGATTTTAAGATGACACTAGACTCGGCTGGGCCGGAGTACTAGACATGATTTTATTACTGATTTTAGACCCGAGTAGACTCTGAAACACATATTGAGATATTGAGAGTTTGTATGTGGTCTCGGAGACCTCTATGGATCTTACCAATCTGGACTAGGGGCTATGGATCGAGAGTGCCGGAGGAGGGGTATACGGAGAGTAGAGGTATAATGGGAAGCCTTTCATGGGTCCTACCTGTTGGGCCTACGGGAGCCAGGGGAGGTACATATAGTACCACTGGCATTTCATATCATATCATATCATACATTGTTTGCACGGTTCCACCCTTGTTTGCTGTTTGCTGAGTATACACTCTGGTAGTATGGGATGCCACATAGTTTGTTTTCACTTATATGTATTCCTCAGGTGTATGGACACTCGTTGGGATTGTAAGTAGATTAGTTTACTTACTCCTATTGTAATTACCTACTAGTTTACTTATGATCATCCTTACCTTGTGGATTGTATTATTAGCATGCTTATGTTTAGCTGTCTTTCTTTCCTTCCTATTATTTGAGGTTACCAGTACACCTCCCTATTCGTTAAAATTTATGTATATATTATTGTTGCAAGGACCCAGGGGCATTATCTACTCTTTCACCTGTATTCTGTATTATATATTCTGTGGCTAGCATAATACACTTGTATTCTTTCCTTCCTTTTGTCTGTTGCTAGCTTCCTTGTACTTATCTCTAATTGCTTCTGTGACCTTTTCTTTGTTATCTGCTATCTACTGATTTTATATTTTATATATGCTCAGTTGGCCTATGATGCCTACTGCTACCCGTTTCTCATGCAATTAGTGCTCATACTACACTTCTACATCTTCCTGGTGCAGATACTAGTGTGAGCTATCACCATTGACGTGGAAACTCGTGCAGCGCTTTTGGACATCCGAGACATAGGGTGAGCTCCTGACGACTGGGGCTTAGTTATATCTCTTCTCGAGACTTACGATGCTTCTTCCTATAACCCTTGGGATCCTTATCTTTTGGTATCAGAGCCATGTTGGCAGCCATTGAGCTTAGCATGAGCAGCTAAGTTCATATGCTGCCTAGGGGCATGGCTAAATTATTTTCATAAACCTTTACCTTTTGAAAATTATTTTATGTTGTTATCTTAACATATTGGTATCTAGCATCTTTCATAAGTATGTTTGTCTTACAAGTTTGAGGTTGTCGTCTTTCTCTCTATGGTTTGCAGTTTCCGATTAATATCTGGTTAAGGTGTTGGTCAGCCGTACTGATAGGTCATCGAAGCCAATGGATAGGCGTTTAGACCTTTAGGTGGTCCCTCGCTAATATAACCTTGAGAGTAATGACTTGATGTAATACCGAGTATAGCTACTTAGACAAAGCCCCTTATATTTGATGCTTGATTACAATTTGTTAGATTAAGGCGTAAGTTATTTTTCAATTGTTCTATGTTTGTGATTATTTGTCTAGTCTCCTGAGACCCCTAGGTAAGCATATTTTCAGAAAAAATGGAAAACAATCACCAAAATATTTTGAATATTAACCTCTCTTCTCAGGCAACCAAGATTGCCACTGTTGAAAACAATCTGCAAAACTGGAGTATTCCAGAAGAACCTTTCAAAAAGATTTACCAGCTAGGTAACTAGTTTTGCTAGAAAGCATAATATAAAGACCTACAGTCCACTATAGCTATCAATAATTCCTTAGAAATTATTAAGTTGTTGAATCAACCTGATCTAAACAGGTATAGGAAAGATTTTAACTACCTCCACATAGGGTTAGTTCAAGTCGCTGTTAAACCTCTTTTCAGAAAAGGTCTTGACATTTTTGTTTGTGTCCTTCTTAGGGATGATCGTCTTTTAGAATTCAATGATTCATTGTTAGGAGTTCTTCAGAGTAACCTTGCCGATGGGCCAATTTATTTTAATTGCTACCCTAACTTCTCTGTAGACATCATTGACCCCAATGTCATGGACAGTTTGACACTTAATGTCAAAACTAAAAACATGAATAGCAAGGCCAACACTCGAGAAATAGCTATCATCTATCGAGTATATTATAGGCTTATGTCTACTACCCTTGCTCCTAAAGCAAGAGTAGAAAGAACAAAAGGAGCTACCATGCTAATGGAAGCCAACCATCAGCACAACAATGTGTTTGTGCCTAGACTGCTGAATTGGGAAGAAATTGCCTTCACCGATGAATGGCATTTTGATACTATCACCTAGCCCATGCGCTCACATTCTGAGAAAACTCAGATTGATAGAGTAATCCAATTCCCAGATGGATCAATAGACCTTAAATTTCTTAGTAATCCTAGGTCTTCATCCATTAGAAGAAATTCCTCTGCCAGACCTTCGTCTGCCAGCCGTCCTTCTTCTTCCAAAACCCCTGAGGAAGTGGAAGACACACCTATAATCAACAACGACAAAGGAAAGGTTGTAGGAGTTGATTTTACTGGCGAGATTCCAAAGGTCTTCTACCAAGATGACCTCTATACTCCTGGTAGCTCCACTCATAGTGAGATGGAACCTACCCCAATATTCAAGAGAAAAGAAGATTCTCTAACCATGTTGAAATCTGGTAAAGATTTCACTCCCAACCCTAAGGAGATAGATAGACTCTGGCACCTTCCCCAATACCAAAACAAAAGGTCGTGGTACGTAGCCAACTATTCCTTACCACAAAGGCAGAACTTTAGAGACCTTTGGAAATCAGACATGAAAAGAATTCGATGCATAATCGCGTTTTTCAGCTGGTTTGAGATGACCGGCAAATTAGGAAATCGTAAATAGTCTCTACAAGTCATTGTCAGCAAGTGGTACACAGCCACCAATAAGATGGTCGAGTCAGTCACTCCTCCCCTAGAAGGGATAAACATCCCTTATTCTACTAAGGTCATTCCGGCAGCCCCCTTCAAAACTAAGAGTGCTAAGCCCGAAGCCTTACCCAATTGCTCTGACATAGATAGACTTATAGAGCAAAATAACTATACCAACCAGATCCTTCATGTTGTTCCCAAACAAATAGAAGATTCTAGTGATAAGAATTTGCTTAGTGCTAAGCCTACTCCCTCTACAGCTAGTACGAGTAAAACCCTAGAAACCAATCCTATCTTCAAGATACCTGAATTCAATAGAGAAAAATTTCCTAAGTTCAAAGAGACTTTTGACATCTCTGGTAATGTTCTTGACAGAATCAATGAACAATTAGCAGCCTTCAGTATTTCTGATAAGGATACTCAGAAATCAAAAAATGCTAACACAAAGAATGTTGGCACCATCCGAGGAAAAGAAACTCTTATCCAAAGGATATCTAATGATAGGTACCACAATAGGAAGAACTACCAAACACGTCCTTCCTTCCCTGACATTCAGTATGAAGAGAATGCTTTTCTCTCCACCTCCTCTCATGAGGGTAGAAGCATTACTAAATGGAACATTGATGGTCTTTCAAAACATCAGATATATAATAAACTTCACGAGATGGGAGTTGCCATTACCGCCTATAAAATTAGGAATTCATCTAATAAAGAAGCAGCCTTCATGATTATAGCAGGCTTCACCGGCATGCTTAGGCATTGGTGGGATAACTACCTAACTAATGATCTTAGAAGAGCTATCCAAGAGGCAGTTGCCATTGAAACGGTCATAAAAATTGAAGGTACTACTGAAACCTCTTCCCAAGTTTCTAGAGAAGACGCTTGAGCCATACTCCTCTATCACATAGCCAAACACTTCGTAGGAGAGCCTAAGCTTTTCCAAGATAGGAGTTTACAAATTCTTAATAACCTTACCTGTCCTAGGTTAGACGACTTCATTTGGTATAAACACCAATTTGTTAGTAAGGTCATGATTAGACCAGATTGCAATAATGATTTCTAGAAAGAAAGATTTATTAGCGGTCTTCCTCCTCTTTTTACGGAAAAGGTTAGGACCAAAATCCAAGATCGTTATGATGGAAAAATTCCTTATCATCAGATGACTTATGGTGACCTGATCAGCATCATTAATGTTGTAGGCCTAGAGCTCTGTACTGATATTAAGCTTAAGCAACAACTTAAGAAAAAGAAATCCTCTTCCACTAAGGAATTAGGTAACTTTTGCACAGACTTTGGATTTACCTCCATTACTCCTCCCTCTAGGCATTCCTCCAAAAAGGATAAGGATCCCAAGGGTCATAGGAAGAAGCATCGTAAGTCTCGAGAAGATTCTGCGCGATCCTCGCGAAAAGCTACAAAGAAACGTAGATTCCCCAAAGATTCCAAGGCTAGTGTTTGCTATAACTGCGGGAAACCTGGTCACCTTGCCAGAGAATGCAAAGCAGATGACAAAAAGAAGAAAATTAATCTTCTTGACATCCCTGACCAAGCCAAAGATCAACTCTTTGCCATTCTTGAAGACGACAAAGGATACTCGTCTTCGCATACATCTAATAGTGATATCGATCTATCTTATGATTCAGATACTAGCCAGTCAGGATATGACTGTTCTAGTTTCCATGGCTCCTTTTGCCATTATGATGAATCCCCTGCTGTGAGGGTCCTGTCTGGTGACCCTAATGAAGCTCTCTTTGATGTTATCCAGCACATAGATAACCAAGAGGCCAAGAAGAGTTACCTCATAGAGCTTAAGAGGCTTATCCAAGAACAATCTAGGCAAACTACTAAGGAACCTAAAATGGCCATAGAACCCTTCAGTATGAAGCATATCATGGCTAAGTTTGATAAGGCCCCTGAGCCTACCATTTCTGAGCTTAAGTACGAAATCCTGGAACTCAAGAAAGAAGTCCAAGATATTAAGACTAGGCTCAACAAAGTTGAGATAGAATCTCTTACTACCCAAGTCCTTAAAGACGCCAAAACTTATGTGTATAAGTCTGATAATGAGGACCCTTCTGCTAAAGAAAATGATGATGATCATTTAGGAAAAGAAATAAACTTTCCTAGAATAACGGCCTCTGACCCTAGTACTTCTGACCCTGGTTGTACTGTTATTTCTTCTATCAGGCCTCAGAGTCATCACATTCCTGTTAAGATTGTTATTAACAAAAACATTGTTATTAACAAAATGGCCTTACTTGATAGCGGCGCAGACCGTAATTGTATCATGAAAGGTATAATCCCCATCAAGTACTTACAAAAAAGTACCTCTAAATTATACGACTTCGTATTAATTATAAGCTCTCCAAAGCTCATATCTGTAATAATTGAATTTGCTTGACGAATGATTTCGTTATCACAGATGACATTCATGAAGAAGTCATTCTTGGAATTCCTTTTATCACCCAGATAAAACCTTTTGCTACCAACTTAGATGGTATAGAAACTAGTGTTTTAGGGAAAACCTTGCATTTCCCCTTTGTTAAAAACCTTTCAGTTGAAGAAAGTGAGTTTATTAGACAGAAAACGGTTTTCAGAATAAACCAGCTTTCTAACCATATCACCCTTTTAAAGGATGATATAAAAATCAAAAAAATTGAGCAGATTTTAAAAACCCCGGGGATAGTTACCAAAATAGCTAATCTCCAAACTCTTTTTGAGAAATAAATATGCTCTAATTTTCCTAATGCTTTCTGGGAAAGAAAATGGCATATTGTTAAGCTCCCTTACATGGAAGGTTTCAATGAACAAAATATCTCTACTAAGGCTAGCCCTATCCAGATGAACCAGGAGGTTTTAGAAGTCTGTAAGAAAGAAATTTCTAAACTATTAGACGAAGGAATCATCTCTCCTTCCAAATCTCCCTGGAGCTGTTCAGCATTTTATGTCAATAAAGCTGCTGAAAGGGAAAGAGGGGCTCCCAGGCTCGTAATTAATTATAAGTCTCTGAATGCTGCTTTAAAATGGATAAGGTATCCCATACCCAATAAAAGAGATCTTTTAAAAAGAACTGTCAAGGCTAATATCTATAGCAAGTTTGACTTGAAATCCAGATTCTGGCAAGTTCAGATTGCTGAAGAAGACCGGTATAAAACTGCCTTCAACGTACCTTTCGGGCAGTATGAATGGA
The DNA here is from genome assembly GCA_003996215.1 of Jaltomata sinuosa. Lineage (NCBI taxonomy): Eukaryota > Viridiplantae > Streptophyta > Magnoliopsida > Solanales > Solanaceae > Jaltomata > Jaltomata sinuosa. Next base: position 271,983 of record QJPP01007386.1, read on the forward strand.
AGATAATGCCTTTTGGCCTCAAGAATGCCCCTTCCGAGTTTCAGAATATCATGAACTCCATCTTCAATGATTATAGTCATATGTCTATAATTTATATAAATGATGTTCTTATTTTTTCTGAGGATATAGATGCCCATTTTAAACATCTTAATACCTTTTTCAAAATCGTTAAAATTAATGGCTTAGTTGTCAGTTCTAGGAAAATCAAACTCTTTCAAACAACTATTAGATTCCTAGGGCATGACCTCTACCAAGGTAGTTATAAACCCATCTATAGAGCTATAGAGTTCTCTTCCAAATTTCCTGATGTTATCACTGACAAAACTCAGTTGCAAAGATTTCTAGGGAGTCTCAACTATGTTGCTGATTTTATCCCTAATGTTAGGCAGGTCTGTGAACCTTTGTATAAAAGACTTAAAAAGAATCCTATTCCCTGGGGTTTACCACAAACCCAGGCTGTAGTCCGAATCAAAGGAATGGTCAAAAACCTCCCTTGTTTGGGTCTCCCTAACCCTGAAGCCTTCATGATCGTAGAAACGGATGCTTCAGATATAGGCTATGGCGGCATCCTTAAGCAGAGAGTCACCGCTAGTTTTCCTGAGCAACTTGTCAGGTTTACCTCTGGGATTTGGAATCCAGCCCAAAAAAATTATTCCACGATTAAAAAGGAAGTCTTATCTATAGTGCTATGTACCACTAAATTTCAAGATGACCTTGTTAACAAGGAATTTTTAATTAGGGTAGATTGTAAATCTGCTAAAGAGATTCTTGTCAAAGATGTCAAAAACCTTGTTTCAAAATAAATTTTTGCTAGGTGGCAAGCTCTACTATCTAGCTTTGATTTCAAAATAGATTTTATTAAAGGAGAAGAAAACTCCTTGCCTGATTTCTTAACAAGAGAATTTTTGCAGGGAAAAAATGAGGCCCTTTAAGCCACCCTCCACTCCTAAAAAAGAGAAGGAATCAAGAATGACCAGACCATTCCAAATCCAACCACCAAATGCACCTACCTCCATAACCACACTAAGACCTCCAATGTCTTTCCAAAACAGGTATACAGCTCTTGCTGATTACACTAAACTTCAGGCACCACTGCCACCACCTACAACCAGTCTGTCCAAACCCTTTGAGAGAAGACAGACTGCAAACTCTTTGGTTCAAACCAAAGAAAGTTATATTATGAAAACCCCAGAGTCTTTCGCCCAAGAAGTAAGCCCAAAAGCAGGTAAAAGCCCGCAAGAAATCCCATCTTCTTCAAAAGAAGAAACGTTTGAGTTTGTTACCTCCACAATATTGCCAATAATGGCAATTGACAAAGAATATGAGTCATGGAGTTGCTCAACGATGCAACAGAACCATCTTCTTCAAACAACAGTAACAATGGCGATATGTGCAGCCCCAGAGGAATTGCAAAAGCTTACATGGATCAAGAGGACCCCCCCTATGAATAGGGAAATGTCCTTTGAAAAAAGCAGAGGCCAAAGGCCGGAATTGCTTTTAGAAAGAGACATCCCACTATTCACAGATGGGATCCACTACTATCTTTATTCAGAAGACTTTACCACTACTTTATGTACTAGTACTTATTGCTTTATTTGTAAGATAAGCATTAAAGAAATGTCGGCAAAATCTAAGCCGTCCATCTATTGTCATCTAAAAGATAGGCACTAGTTCCTGAGCTTATAAAAGCTCACCTCTCTATTAAGAGAAGGCATCCGGAAATTCTCTCAACCAAGAAATTCCTTAAACCCTTCATCTTTCTTATGTAAAATGTTTCCTACTTGAATAAATAAATCTTTTGTAAGTATTTTCCGCTCTTTGATTTTATACTTCTGTTTTCACTTTTACATTTTAATATCTTTTGGGCTTATAATTAATTACGAGCCTGGGAGCCCCTCTTTCCCTTTCGGCAGCTTTATTGACATAAACTGCCGAACAGCTCCAGGGAGATTTGGAAGGAGAGATGATTCCTTCATCTAATAGTTTAGAAATTTCTTTCTTACAGACTTCTAAAACCCCCCTTCAAAACTAAGAGTGCTAAGCCCGAAGCCTTATCCAATTGCTCTGACATAGATAGACTCATAGAGCAAAATAACTATTACCAACCAGATCCTTCATGTTGTTTCCAAACAAATAAAAGATTCTAGTGATAAGAATTTGCTTAGTGCTAAGCCTACTCCCTCTACAGCTAGTACGAGTAAAATCCTAGAAACCAATCCTATCTTCAAGATACCTGAATTCAATAGAGAAAAATTTCCTAAGCTCAAAGAGACTTTTGACACCTCTGGTAATGTTCTTGAAAGAATCAATGAACAATTAGCAGCCTTCAGTATTTCTAATAAGGATACTCAGAAATCAAAAAATGCTAACACAAAGAATGTTGGCACCATCCGAGGAAAAGAAACTCTTATCCAAAGGATATCTAATGATAGGTACCACAATAGGAAGAAATACCAAAAACGTCCTTCCTTCCCTGACATTCAGTATGAAGAGAATGCTTTTCTCTCCACCTCCTCTCATGAGGGTAGAAGCATTACTGAATGGAATATTGATGGTCTTGCAGAAAATCAGATATATAATAAACTTCACGAGATGGGAGTTGCCATTATCGCCTATAAAATTAGGCATTCATCTGATAAATAAGCAGCCTTCATGATTATAGCAGGCTTCACCGGCATCTTAGGCATTGGTGGGATAACTACCTAACTGATGATCTTAGAAGAGCTATCCAAGAGGCAGTTGCCATTGAAACGGTCATAAAAATTGAAGGTACTACTGAAACCTCTTCCCAAGTTTCTAGAGAAGACGCTTGTGCCGTACTCCTCTATCACATAGCCAAACACTTCGTAGGATAGCCTATGCTTTTCCAAGATAGGAGTTTACAAATTCTTAATAACCTTACCTGTCCTAGGTTAGACGACTTCATTTGGTATAAACACCAATTTGTTAGTAAGGTCATGATTAGACCAGATTGCAATAATGATTTCTGGAAAGAAAGATTTATTAGCGGTCTTCCTCCTCTTTTTGCGGAAAAGGTTAGGACCAAAATCCAAGATCGTTGTGATGAAAAAATTCCTTATCATCAGATGACTTATGGTGACCTGATCAGGATCATTAATGTTGTAGGCCTAGAGCTCTGTACTGATATTAAGCTTAAGCAACAACTTAAGAAAGATAAATCCTCTTCCACTAAGGAATTAGGTAACTTTTGCACAGACTTTGGATTTACCTCTATTACTCCTCCCTGTAGGCATTCCTCCAAAAAGGATAAGGATCCCAAGGGTCATAGGAAGAAGCATCGTAAGTCTCGAGAAGATTCTACGCGATCCTCACGAAAAGCTTCAAAGAAACGTAGATTCCCCAAAGATTCCAAGGCTAGTGTTTGCTATAACTGCGGGAAACCTGGTCACCTTGCCAGAGACTGCAAAGCAGATGGCAAAAAGAAGAAAATTAATCTTCTTGACATCCCTGACCAAGCCAAAGATCAACTCTTTGCCATTCTTGAATACGACAAAGGATACTCGTCTTCGCATACATCTGATAGTGATATCGATCTATCTTATGATTCAGATACTAGCCAGTCAGGATATGACTGTTCTAGTTGCCATGGCTCCTTTTGCCATTGTGATGAATCCCCTGCTGTGAGGGTCCTGTCTGGTGACCCTAATGAAGCTCTCTTTGATGTTATCCAGCACATAGATAACCAAGAGGCCAAGAAGAGTTACCTCATAGAGCTTAAGAGGCTTATCCAAGAACAATCTAGGAAAACTACTAAGGAACCTAAAATGGCCATAGAACCCTTCAGTATGAAGCATATCATGGCTAAGTTTGATAAGGCCCATGAGCCTACCATTTCTGAGCTTAAGTACAAAATCCTGGAACTCAAGAAAGAAGTCCAAGTTATTAAGACTAGGCTCAACAAATTTGAGATAGAATCTCTTACTACCCAAGTCCTTAAAGACGCCAAAACTTATTTGTATAAGTCTGATAATGAGGACCCTTCTGATAAAGAAAATGATGATGATCATTTAGGAAAATAAATAAACTTTCCTAGAATAGCGGCCTCTGACCCTAGTACTTCTGACCCTGGTTGTGCTGTTATTTCTTCTATCAGGCCTCAGAGTCATCACATTCCTGTTAAGATTGTTATTAATAAAAACATTGTTATTAACAAAATGGCCTTACTTCATAGCGGCGCAGACCGTAATTGTATCATGAAAGGTATAATCCCCATCAAGTACTTACAAAAAAGTACCTCTAAATTATACGACTTCGTATTAATTATAAGCTCTCCAAAGCTCATATCTGTAATAATGGAATTTGCTTGACGAATGATTTCGTTATCACAGATGACATTCATGAAGTAGTCATTCTTGGAATTCCTTTTATCACCCAGATAAAACCTTTTGCTACCAACTTAGATGGTATAGAAACTAGTGTTTTAGGGAAAACCTTGCATTTACCCTTTGTTAAAAACCTTTCAGTTGAAGAAAGTGAGTTTATTAGACAGAAAACGGTTTTCAGAATAAACCAGCTTTCTAACCATATCACCTTTTTAAAGGATGATATAAAAATCAAAAAAATTGAGCAGATTTTAAAAACCCCGGGGATAGTTACCAAAATAGCTAATCTCCAAACTCTTTTTGAGAAAGAAATATGCTCTAATTTTCCTAATGCTTTCTGGGAAAGAAAAAGGCATATTGTTAAGCTCTCTTACATGGAAGGTTTCAATGAACAAAATATCTCTACTAAGGCTAGACCTATCCAGATGAACCAGGAGGTTTTAGAAGTCTTTAAGAAAGAAATTTCTAAACTATTAGACGAAGGAATCATCTCTCCTTCCAAATCTCCCTGGAGCTGTTCGACATTTTATGTCAATAAAGCTGCCGAAAGGGAAAGAGGAGCTCCCAGGCTCGTAATTAATTATAAGCCTCTGAATGCCGCTTTAAAATGGATTAGGTATCCCATACCCAATAAAAGAGATCTTTTAAAAAGAACTGTGAAGGCTAATATCTATAGCAAGTTCGACTTGAAATTCGGATTCTGGCAAGTTCAGATTGCTGAAGAAGACAGGTATAAAACTGCCTTCAACGTACCTTTCGGGTAGTACGAATGGAAGGTAATGCCTTTTGGCCTCAAGAATGCCCCTTCCGAGTTTCAGAATATCATGAACTCCATCTTCAATGATTATAGTCATATGTCTATAGTTTATATAGATGACGTTCTTATTTTTTCTGAGGATATAGATGCCCATTTTAAACATCTTAATACCTTTTTCAAAATCGTTAAAATTAATGGCTTAGTTGTCAGTGCTAGGAAAATCAAACTCTTTCAAACAACTATTAGATTCCTAGGGCATGACCTCTACCAAGGTAGTTATAAACCCATCTATAGAGCTATAGAGTTCTCTCCAAATTTCCTGATGTTATCACTGACAAAACTCAGTTGCAAAGATTTCTAGGGAGTCTCAACTATGTTGCTGATTTTATCCCTAATGTTAGGCAGGTCTATGAACCTTTGTATAAAAGACTTAAAAAGAATCCTATTCCCTGGGGTTTACCACAAACCCATGCTGTAGTCCGAATCAAAGGAATGGTAAAAAACCTCCCTTGTTTGGGTCTCCCTAACCCTGAAGCCTTCATGATCGTAGAAACGGATGCTTCAGATATAGGCTATGGCGGCATCCTTAAGCAGAGAGTCACCGCTAGTTCCCCTGAGCAACTTGTCAGGTTTACCTCTGGGATTTGGAATCCAGCCCAAAAAAATTATTCCACGATTAAAAAGGAAGTCTTATCTATAGTGCTATGTACCACTAAATTTCAAGATGACCTTGTTAACAAGGAATTTTTAATTAGGGTAGATTGTAAATCTGCTAAAGAGATTCTTGTCAAAGATGTCAAAAACCTTGTTTCAAAACAAATTTTTTCTAGGTGGCAAGCTCTACTATCTAGCTTTGATTTCAAAATAGATTTTATTAAAGGAGAAGTAAACTCCTTGCCTGATTTCTTAACAAGAGAATTTTTGCAGGGAAAAAATGAGGCCCTTTAAGCCACCCTCCACTCCTAAAAAAGAGAAAGAATCAAGAATGGCCAGACCATTCCAAATCCAACCACCAAATACACCTACCTCCATAACCACACTAAGACCTCCAATGTCTTTCCAAAACAGGTATACAGCTCTTGCTGATTACCCTAAACTTCAGGCACCACTGCCACCACCTACAACCAGTTTGTCCAAACCCTTTGAGAGAAGACATACCGCAAACTCTTTGGTTCAAACCAAAGAAAGTTATATTATGAAAACCACAGAGTCTTTCGCCCAAGCAGTAAGCCCAGGAGTAGGTAAAAGCCCGCAAGAAATCCCATCTTCTTCAAAAGAAGAAATGTTCGAGTTTGTTACCTCCACAATATTGCCAATAATGGCAATTGACAAAGAATATGAGGGATTCATATGTGAAGATCTGACAAAACCCCGTTACTCGAACAAAAATTATGTGGATGCAGGAGATTCACTCAGATCCCAAAGATATTATGAGGCCATCCTCACAGACACAGCTTCAATTGAAGTGTAGCACACCTATTCTGTAAAGGATCCAAATTATGTGAGCTTTTCCAGGTTCACCATAAAAAAGGTCTATTCACCATTCGAATGGTTTGCTGATCACTTGTTGACCCCGATCAACCTCTCTATGCAGCACAGGCCACAAACCTATAACTGGATAAATTATCAGCTTGCCTGGACAAACTTTTTGTATCTGCGACCAGGTCACACATGGTTCGTTAAATATGGACCAGAGTTTATCAAGTCTACCATTCCTAGGTGGTTTTATGAATGGTGGGATATCTTTGGAGGAAATAAGCAGATCCTCTCCACCCATTTCCTTAACAGATTCGACGAGTTCAAAAAAGTTGAAGAAATCTCTACCTTACCTGAACATATTAAAATGTGCAAGTATTTTGTCAAGAAAAGAAATGGCTTCATACATTTTTCAAATCCACGTGCCAAAGCAAATGCAATATGGTGCACGATGATGCATGTATGAATGCAATATAATATAAATTCAGAATACTGCATCGGGCACCCGGAATACCGAATCGGACTATGCATATATATATATGTGAAATAGTAAAACATCCAGAATAATAAATCGGAGGTTCGGAATACTGCATCGGACTATAATATACATATGCAGAAAATAGTATTTCCTCATTTTTTCCTTCTAAAAACCCAGGTGATACTCAAAATAGCTCGATTTAGTCTAAAAAATTACCACAACAGCAGTAGAGCCTCCTTTCAAACCAAAAATCTTTGAAAATCGTTGCCTTGTTGTACCAATGATATGCCATGCGATATGAGTATGAATGTTCACAAACAGAGGAAAAAATACACCATCAGATCAAACAGGGCAAGAATACCCTCCAAACCAAGAGAACTGACCTGAAACTCTGTCGAATCCTAGCCATGGCCTCGGGACCACAGTTACACACAATGATAGAATAAAGCGATAAAGCGGAAATAATAGTGGAAACCAACGAGAAAACTCTATTCTACCTCTAAAGCCTCTTAAAAGCATGCTAAGGATTTTATACTAGTCACACAGACGAAACAAGCTCCTAAACTAAGGATAACATACAGTTCTAGGCTAAAAACCCAAAATGGCCAATTAAAATGATAAACAGGATTCAAGCCTAAGTCAATCTAAAATCCTACCTAGCATTCCACTAACATATAAATATATACTATCTAACTAAACTCAGTCTAAAAGGTAAATCGTAACCTTCCTCGGGGACGAACTGCAAGCATGAACCGTCACTCATATGCTTCCCCTTCCGAACTACCTTAGAAAACTGCCACGCTATAAAAAACATAAACTAGGTGTCAAGACAAGAATAATGACACCAATATTGCTATACGAAAAAATGGGCCGGAAATCGGGTCGGAAAAATGACCCTCGGGGCTCAGGCAACGAAACAGGAAACAAAAATCACAACTATGTTTGCGGTGGGTTAAGGAACCCATGCACAAAGTTTGGGCACAAACAGAGCTCAATTCAGGGCCCAAAACAGCCCCGAAGTGCTACTAATTTATGGAATTAAAATGGAAAAACTCGGAATTTAAAGGCGGAAACCAACCTCGATAAGAGAAACACGTCACAGAGATGAGTTGCATGAATTTAAGAACATGCAGTCCCCAAAAGATCAGATTTCTACAAGGATTACCCCAAATTTCGAAGTTTAACAACAAAAGAAATTAGCGGGAGAAATACAGGAATTACCACGGAAGGAGGAGAGACATGACGAGGGAACTTACCGGGTGCAGGACACTAAAGTAGGGAGCTGGAAAATAGGAGCTGGGAGCTTTAACTATGTAGTTTTTTCAGAGTTTAGAAGGAGAAAACAAAGTTGAGACATTAAATAGCTACCAGGGGTCCTTCATCGCGATCGAGACAAGACCTCCGCGTTCGCGGAGAACAACTATCCCAACTATCACGATCGCGATAGTCCAGGCCGCGTTCGCAAAGAGAAAGCCAAGCCAGGTCCCAGTCGGCTACATCACGAACGCGAAGGATACCTTTAGCGAACGTGATGGTCAAGAATACCCTCCAAACCAAGAGAACTAACTTGAAACTCCATCCAAATCCTAGCCATGGCCTCGGGCCTACAGTTACACACAACGATAGAAAAATGCGATAAAGCAGAAATAAAAGTGAAAACCAACGGGAAAACTCAATTCTACCTCTAAAGCCTCCTAAAAGCATGCTAAGGATTTTATACTAGTCACACAAAAAAAGCAAGCTCCTAGACTAAGGATAACATACAGTTCTAGGCTAAAAACCCAAAATGGCCAATTAACATGATAAACAGGATTTAAGCCTAAGTCTATCTAAAATCCTACCTAGCGTTCCAATAACATATAAATATAAACTATCTAACTAAACTTAGTCTAAAAGGTAAACCATAACCTACCTCGGGGCCGAACTGCAAGCATGAACTATCACTCGTGTGCCTTCCCCTTCCGAACAGCCTCAGAAATCTGCCACGCTATCAAGAACATAAACTAGGTGTCAAGACGAGAAAAATGACACCCATATTGCTATACAGAAAAATAGGCCGAAAATCAGGTCAGAAAATTGACCCTCGAGGCTCGGGAAACGAAAGTGGAAACAAAAATCATAACTATGCTTCCGGTGGGGTAAGGAACCCATGCCTAAAGTTTGGGATCGAATGGAGCTTGATTCGAGGATCAAAACTGCCCCGAAGTGCTACTAATTCATGGAATTAAAATGTAAAAACTCAGAATTTAAAGGCGGAAACCAACCTCGATAAGAGAAACACGTCACGGAGATGAGTTGCACGAATTTAAGAACATGCAGTCCCCAAAAGATCAGATTTCTACAAGGATTATCCCAAATTTCAAAGTTTAACAACAATGGAAATTAGGAGGAGAAATACGGAAATTACCACGGAAGGAGGAGAGGGGTGACGAGGGAACTTACCAGGTGCAGGACACTGAACTAAGGAGCTGTCAAATAGGAGTTGGGAGCTTCAACAATGGAGTTTTTGGAGTTTACAAGGAGAAAACAAAGTTGAGACTTTAAATAGATGTCAGGGATCCTTCATCGCAATCACGACAGGACCCCCTCGTTCGCGGAGAATAGCTGGCCCAACCATCGCAATCGCGATGGTCTAGGCCGCGTTCGCGAAGAGGAAGCCAAGCTGGGTCCCAGCCGGTTACATCGCGAACGCGAAGGACACCCTTTGCAAATGTGATGTTCAAGAAACCAGGCCATCGCAAATGCGATGGGATCCTTGTGATCACGAAGAGCAAAAGGGTCTGCAACTTAATACAACAACCAAAAATTTCCCCAAGTCCAAAAATCATCCGACGGACCCTCGAGATTCATCCGGAACCCCGTGAACACAAACCAACCATGCTACCCTACCAGAAATGACATTTAGGACTCAATGGAATTGATGAAACTCCCAACGGGGATCGTTTTTAATGAAAAGTGAGCCACACGCCCAAAACCAACTCGAAACGCAAAACCCAAAAATAAGTTCGAAAGCCTCGGGACCCAAACCAAAAGTCCCTTTAGCCCAAAGTCGCATTCCGGAGCTAACGCCACTGACAGAATTTCCATCCGAGGCCGTCTTCTCCGAATATTGACCAAAGTCAACCCTACCATCCAAACTGACTTGAAAACAAACAAAGCAGCACAAAACCAAACCGAAAACACTCAGACCCAAACCAATGGTCCCACTAGACCAAAATCCTCATTCCAGAACCAACAGAACTGTCAGAATCCGATTCTGAGTGTGTTTACCAAGAAAGTTGACCGAAGTCAAAGATTTTCCAACTTTAAGGGCTAAAACAGGGAAATGGTCATAACGACCTAATGAATGGCTCGGGCACCGAACCGTCAGTCCCGGCAAGTCATAAATGACCTGTAGCCGCTGAGGGAAAGCTTGAAATACAGAAAAAGCACAAAAAATGGAAAATGACCTGGAGGGTCATTACAACATCCACTACTAAAAGAACATTCGTCCGCAAAAGTTAGAAAAATTATAGTACCTGAAGACTCGAAAAGATGAGGATAACGGGTCCGCATGTCGGTCTGAATCTCCCAAGTAGCCTCCTTGATAGGACGATGCTTCCACTGAACTTTAACTGACAGAATCTCCTTGGACCTCAATTTCCTAACCTGCCTGTCCAAAATAGCAACAGTCTCCTTCTCAAAAGCCAAAGACTCGTTCAACTGAACCGACTCCAACTGAAGCACGTGAGACTCATCCGAAATGTACCGCCACAGCATAAAAACATGAAACACCGGATGAACTCTAGAAAGAGCATAAGGCAAGTCTAACTCATAAGCAACCCCTCATATACGACGAAGGATCTCAAATGGACCAATGGACCTCGAACTAAGCTTACCCTTCCTCCAAAATCACATCATGCCCTTCATGGACGATACCCGAAGGAACACACTGTCACCAACCATAATCTCAAGGTTTCAAACTCTCCGGTCAGCATAACTCTTCTGCCTACTCTGGGCAGTACAAATTCTCTCCTGAATAACCCAAACTCTATCCATAGAATCACGAAGCAAATCGGTACCCCACAGCCTAACCTCAAAAGCATCAAACCAACCCATCGAAGATCTGCATCATCTACCATACAACGCCTCGAACGGAGACATCTGAATGCTGGAATGGTAACTATTATTATATGTAAACTATGCACTGGTCCCACTGGCCCTCATAATCAATAACGCAGGCTCGCAACATATCCTCCAAAACCTGAATAGTACGCTCTGACTGACCATCTGTCTGCGAAAGAAAAGTGGTGCTAAGCTCAACTCTAGTGCCCAACTCTCTCTGAATAGATTGCCAAAAGTGCAAAGTGAACTGAGTACCATGGTCAAAAATGATAGAAACTGGCACCCCATGCAAATGGACAATCTCTTGAATATAGATCTAGGCCAACCTCTCGGAACTGTAGGAAGTCTAAACCGGCAGAAAGTGGGCAGACTTCGTGAACCTATCCAAGATAACCCAAATAGCATCAAATCTCCACAAAGTACGTGGAAATCCGACTAAAAAATCCATGGATATACGCTCCCATTTCCACTATGGAATGGGTAGCCACTGTGATAAACCACCTGGCCTCTGGTGCTCGAACTTCACCTGCTGACATTTCAAGCACTTGGATGCAAAAGATGAAATATCCCTCTTCATCCCACACCACTATTAGTGCTGCCTCAAGTCACAATACATCTTAGCTACCCCGGGATGAATGGAATATCTAGAACAATGAGCCTCTTCCAGTATCAATTTGACCAAGTCACCAACTCTAGGAACGCAGATACGACCCTCGATCCTCAGAAGACCCTCTGAATCTAAAGTCGCCTTCCTAGCCTCACCACTCAACACCATATCACGAATGATCCTCAATCTCGCATCATCAAACTGGTTTGCCCGAATCTGCTTCAATAAGAAAGACCTAGCCTCAACACAAGCAAGAATACGGCCCGGCTCAGAAATGTCAAGTCGAACCAACCTATTAGCCAAGTACTGGATGTCCCAAGCTAAAGTTCGCTCTGCTGTATCTAAGAAATCCAAGCTACCCATACTCACCGCCTTTTGGCTCAAGGAATTTTCTACCACAATTGCCTTGCCCTGATGATAGAGAATAGAGATGTCATAGTCCTTCAGTAACTCCAACCACCTACGTTGCCTCAAATTTAGATCCTTCTAGATGAAAATGTACTGAAGACTATGATGGTCATTAAAGATCTCACAATACACGCCATAGAGATAATTCCTCCACATCTTCAACGCGAAGAATACCACTGCTAACTCTAAGTTATGTGTAGGGTAGTTTCTCTCGTGAACCTTCAACTGTCTAGAAGCATAAGCAATAACTCAATCCTGCTGCATCAACATACAACCCAAAACAATACTTGATGCATCATAATATACGGTGAAACCCTGACCCTCAACCAAAAGAGTAAGAATTGGAGCTGAAGTCAACAAGTCCTTGAGCTTTAGAAAGCTCGCCTCACACTTATCTGACCATTGGAAGGGAACATTCTTCTGAGTCAATCTAGTCAATGAAGTTGCTATTGAAGAAAATCCCTGCACAAACCATCTGTAATAACCTGCTAACCCGATGAAAATGCGAACCTCGGTAGGAGAAGTAGGCCTAGCCCAATCACGAACTGCTGCATTCTTCATCGGATCTACCATAATCCCATCCTTGGACACCACGTGCCCCAAGAATGCCACAGACTCAAGCCAAAACTCACACTTAGTGAATTTGGCATACAACTGGTGGTCTCTTAAAGTCTGAAGTACAACTCTAAGATGCTGCTCATGCTCCTCTCTACTCCTCGAATAAATTAAAATGTCGTCAATGAACACAATCACAAATGAATCCAAGTAGGCACATAACACACGGTTCATCAACTCCATAAATGCTGCTGGGGCATTAGTCAATCCAAAAGACATGACTAGGAACTCATAATGACCATATCGAGTCCTAAATGCAGTCTTTGGGATGTCCTCAGCCCTAATCATCAACTGGTGATAACTGGCCCTCAAATCTATCTTAGAGAACACTGTTACACCCTATAGCTAGTCAAACAAGTCCTCAATATGCGGTATCGGATATCTGTTCTTAACTGTCACCTTATTCAACTGCATGTAGTCGATACACATAAGCATAGACCCGTCCTTCTTCTTTACAAATAGAACTGGAGCACCCCATGGAGACACACTAGGACAGATGAACCCTCTACTCAATAGATCCTAGAGCTGATCCTTACGCTCCCTCAACTGAGCAGGTGCCATCCGATATGGCGGAATAGAAATGGGCTTGGTGCCCGGCTACACATCGATACCAAAATCAATGTCACGATCAGGAGGAAGACCCAAAAGATCGGAAGGAAACAAATCCGAATACTCGCAAACCACAGGAACAGACTCAAGAGGAGGTGTAGTGGCACTAGTATCACGGACGTAGGCAAGATAAGCTAAGCACATGTTCCCAACCAGCCATTGGGAGCTCATAAAGGATATAACTCCCCTTGACGTGTAGTTATTGGCTCCCTTCCATATGATAGGAGGGATACCAGGCATCCGAAGATTGACGGTCTTGGCGAAACAATCCAAGACCGCATGATAAGAAGACAATCAATCCATGCCCAAGATCACATCAAAATTGACCATATCAAGGACAACCAAGTCTACCCACATGTCATAACCCAAGATAGTCACCACACAGGCCCAATACACCTGGTCCACTACTAAAGAGTCACCTACTGGGGTAGATACACGCAAAGGCATAGGCAAGGACTCATAAGCAGACCCCAGACGAGTAGCATAATAAACAGATACATACGAGAATGTAGACCCCAGATTAAACAAAGCAGAAGCAGATAGATGACAAATGGAGATCATACCTGTGATCACAACATCTGAAGCCTCGCCTCTGTCCGGCCTGGAACTGCATATATGTGGTCCCGACTTCCATGACCACCTGACCTACCGAACTGAGGACCACCTCTAGTACCCTGGGGACCACCCCTACTATCTCGTGAACTGCCTCTAGATGGAGGTGCTGGAGCCTTGGGGGCCTGAACCAACTGATCATATCACTTAGGATGCTGCACCGATGGGCACTCTCTAGCAAAGTGGCCTATCTTACCACACTCATAGCAACCCTGACCAAATGTACTCCACTGTGAAGACCTGGCCGAATTAGAATGACCACCATAGCCTGTAGACCCTGAATGACCACCTCGAGGAGCAGGAACGAGACTCTGGCTACTCTGACCCTCAGCAGTCTGTAATGCCACCTGAACAGGCCGGCTCGGTTGGAAAGGCTAGTGATGCTGACCTCTACTATAGTAGCCCCTACCATGTCCCTGTGAATCGCTAAAACTGCCCTGATGGCGGGGCCTCTTATAGCTGCCACCTTGGGCCTTGTGAAGTACACCCTCAATAGTACGGGCATGATCACCTACCTCTGGAAAATACTGACCCGATGCTACCATACCTTCTGTGGCCAAATAGAGATGCAAGGTCAAACCTCAAACAAATCGGCGTACTCTCTCGTGCTCGGTGGGCAAAATCATAGTGGCGTGCCTGGACAACTGATGGAACTGAACCTCGTACTTTGACACAGTCATGGAGCCTTGCTCCAACCCAGTAAATTGATCCATCATATGCTCCCTCATGCTACACGGTACATACTTCTCCAGAAAAACTGCGGGGAACTGATCCCAAGTAAACGGAGGTGACCCGACTGGTCTGCAAGCAACATATGACCTCCACCACTATTTTGATGGACCATCCAGCTGAAACGTAGTGTAATCTTCTCCATGTGACTCGACTAACCCTAAATTATGTAACCTCTCCTGGTAGCTAGTCAAAAACTCGTGCACATCCTCCTTAGAAGCACCTGAAAACCTCGGTGGACCCAATCTCAAGAACCTACCAAGCCTCTTCTGCTCCTCATAAGACATAACTGGCACAGGTGGAAGAGGGGGAGCAACTGCAGGGACCAGTAGTACCTCAAATCTGGAAGCCACAATAGGAGGCTGCGCTCCTGAACCCTGTGTGACTGCTTGGGCTAAAGTCTGACCCTCACCTCAAACCTGGGAACTAATCGGAGTGCTCGGCGAAGTTGCTAGTGGAGTCATACCCTCAAGAAACCCTAATAATCGAACCAAGGTGTCCTGCAATACTGGAGTAGACAAAAAACCTGTCGAATGCTGGGCTGGCTCCACATGCTCTGACTCATACTGAGCCTCATCCACTCTAACCTCAGGGTCTGGTGACGGTACTCTAGCCCGGGCTCAGCTGGTGCCACAGCCCGTGCCCTACCTCGACCTCTACCTCGTCCCCAAACTGGGGCTCTAACTGCAGGGGCAGGGGCCTCATCCTCACCTACCAAAGATCTCATCCGAACCATCTGAAAAGGAGTGTAACAAAGATACTTAGAAGTTTTACCAAGTCAAGTAAGCATGATAATGAATCAAACAAAATAAAGTCTTTCCTAGGGAATGTCCTATAGCCTCTCCTAGATTGGATACAGACGTCATCGCACCGATCCACGAGACTCTACTAGACACCTTGCTCTTGTACTGGTGAGAACGGTGAACTTAGAGCTCTAATCCACTCTGTCACGACCCAAAACCGGGCCATGATGGCGTCTACATAACTCTCCAGTAGACAAGTCTAACCCAAACATGCGGAAGACAGTAAATAATAATTAAACTAAATAAAAACGGAATATATAACGAAAAGATAAGGCCAATAGCATATATATATACCATCGTACAAAATATACATAAGAAGGACCTAAAGTGCCAAAAAGACAAAACAACACGAGAACACCAAGACCTGGTGTCACTCGTACAAGAGCGACTAAAGTAAGGAGTAGCTATACAATAGATGTTGTCTATCCAAAATACAAAATATAGACATATGTACAAGATGGAAAGCATGTAAAGTCTCCAAAACACCGGTATCTCACCACAATCCGAACAACAACGTGCCTTAAAAGACAGGATATCAGCGAGGGAGGCTCGTACTAGGTGCTGCATCAGAAAAAGAGATGCAGAGTATAGTATGAGTACCAAGGCAATGTATATTCACTAGCATCATAGGCCGACCGAGCGCAGAAAGATAATATATATAAATAGATTGCAGGAAAGTAGCTAACTATACAGAGATCCACCTAAATCTAGTTATAAATACGGAGACATGCCAACAAACCAAAGAGAAGGGGAAGGAAAACAACATCAAGCCAACCAGAGTCAATCCACGTGCCAAAGCAAATGCAATGTGGTGCACGACGATGCATGTATGAATGCAATATAATAAAAACCCAGAATACCGCATCGGCGCCTGGAATACTGCATCAGACTACGCATATGTATATGTGTAATAGTAAAATACCTGAAATAATGCATCGGGGGTCTGAAATACCACATCGGACTATAAATATATATACATATGCAGAAAATAGTATTTCCTCATTTTTTCATTTTCTAAAAACGTGATACTCAAAATAGCTCGATTTAGTCTGAAAAATCATCACAACAACAGTAGAGCCTACTTTCAAACCAAAAACCTTGGAAAATCATTTCCTTGTTGTACTAATGATATGCCATGCGATATGAGTATGAATGTTCACAAACAGAGAAAAAACCACACCATCAGATCAAACAGGGCAAGAATACCCTCCAAACCAAGAGAACTGACCTGAAACTCTGTCGAATCCTAGCCATGGCCTCGGGACCACAGTTATACACAATGATAGAATAAAGCAATAAAGCGGAAATAAAAGCAGAAACTAACGAGAAAACTCTATTCTACCTCTAAAACCTCCTAAAAGCATGCTAAGGATTTTATACTAGTCACACAGACTAAGCAAGCTCCTAGACTAAGGATAACATACAGTTCTAGGCTAAAAACCCAAAATGGCCAACTAAAATGATAAACAGGATTTAAGCCTAAGTCAATCTAAAATCCTACCTAGCATTCCACTAACATATAAATATATACTATCTAACTAAACTCAGTCTAAAAGGTAAATCGTAACCTACCTCGGGGACGAACTGCAAGCATGAACCGTCACTCATATGCTTCCCCTTCCGAACTACCTTAGAAAACTGCCACGCTATAAAAAACATAAACTAGGTGTCAAGACAAGAATAATGACACCAATATTGCTATACAAAAAAATGGGCCAGGAATCGGGTCGGAAAAATGACCCTCGGGGCTCAGGCAATGAAACAGGAAACAAAAATCACAACTATGTTTGCGGTGGGTTAAGGAACCCATGCACAAAGTTTGGGCACAAACAGAGCTCAATTCGGGGCCCAAAACAGCCCCGAAGTGCTACTAATTCATGGAATTAAAATGGAAAAACTCGGAATTTAAAGGCGGAAACCAACCTCGATAAGAGAAACACGTCACAGAGATGAATTGCATGAATTTAAGAACATGCAGTCCCCAAAAGATCAGATTTCTACAAGGATTACCCCAAATTTTGAAGTTTAACAACAAAGGAAATTAGCGGGAGAAATACAGGAATTACCACGGAAGGAGGAGAGAGATGACGAGGGAACTTACCGGGTGCAGGACACTAAAGTAGGGAGCTGGAAAATAGGAGCTGGGAGCTTTAACGATGGAGTTTTTTCAGAGTTTAGAAGGAGAAAACAAAGTTGAGACATTAAATAGCTACCAGGGGTCCTTCATCGCGATCGAGACAAGACCCCCGCGTTCGCGAAGAACAGCTAGCCCAACTATCACGATCGCGATAGTCCAGGCCACGTTCGCGAAGAGAAAGCCAAGCCGGGTCCTAGTCGGCTACATCACGAACGCGAAGGACACCCTTTGCGAACGTGATGGTCAAGAAACCAGACCATTACCGAACGCGATGGGATCCTCGTGATCGCAAAGAGCAAAAGGTTCTGCAACTTAATGCAGCAACCAGTAATTTCTCCAAATCTAAAAATCTTCCAACGGACCCTCGGGATTCATCCGGAACCCCGTGAACACAAACCAACGATGCTACCCTACTAGAAACTACATTCTGGACTCAATGGAATCAATGAAACTCCTAACGGGGATCGTTTAAATGAAAAGTGGGCCCCATTCCCAAAATCAACGCTAAACTCAAAACCCAAAAATAAGTCTGGAAGCCTTGGGACCCAAACCAAAGGTCTCTCTATCCCAAAGTCAATATTTTGGAGCTAACGGTGCTGATGAAATTTCCATCCGAGGCCGTCTTCTCCGAATGTTGACCAAAGTCAACCCTACCAGCCAAACTGACTTGAAAACACACAAAGCAGCACAATACCAAACCAAAAGCACTCAAACCTAAACCAATGTTCCTACTAGACCAAAATCCATGTTCCGGAGCCAACAAAACTGTCGGAATTCGATTCTGAGTGTGTTTACCAAGAAAGTTGATCGAAGTCAAAGGTTTTCCAACTTTAAGGGCTAAATAGGGAAATGGTTATAACAACCCAACGAACGGCTCGGGCACCGAATCGTCAGCCCCGGCAAGTCATAAATGACCTGTAGCCACTGAGGGAAAGCTCAAAATGCAAAAAAAGCACGCAAAATAGAAATGACCTGGAGGGTCATTACAATAACCATCTCATAATTGTGAATCAATGTCTGGAACTCACAGATATTTTCTAAATATTCCACCATCTATGGTCCAAAAGTATATGCAAAGGAAACACAAGGCTGCAAGGGTAATACTACTAAACTAGATTAAATACTAAAGCAAATGAAGTAGGAGCGGACAAGGTCTAGGTGCCAACCTAGTAAACCTAAATCAAAGATGCTAAATAGTATAATTATATTCTATATAAGTAAAGTCTAGGATCAGTAAGCCATAACCTACCTAACATCCAATGAATATCTGCTAAAAAGACGTCATCCAAGTCCAAATTGCTCTGAGAATTCTCAAACAACAATAAAACTATCAAGAACATAATCTACTCGTCAATACGAAGCTAACGATACCCATAATGCTAATAATTTTAGCTGGGTTGAAATCTGGATCAAAAGTGAGCTCATGGGCCCCACAATCTAAAACTGAAAACAAAAGTTACCATAATTCTCTCAATGTCTCTAGCAACATATGCTCAAAAAATGAGCATAATTCGAGTAAAGGAAGGGCCTAAAACAGCCCCTAACCTCAAGAACAAATTAAGGAATCAATAAAAGAAATTGACGGAATTAAAGGTTAGAAACTTACAACTTACGACTAGGAATCGACCACGAACCACGGATAAACTATCCCAGCACCTTAGGAAACTCCCACACAGAAAAAGGAGCTTAGAGCTCAAGGAAAAATGGTGGAAACTGTTTGAATGAAGAAGAAAATGTTAGAGAAGAGTTTATATATTGTCAAGGGTCTTTCATCCTGATCGTAAAGGACCCCTACATAGTCGTGATGACCATTCTAGCTAGACCATCGCGATCACAAAGGTTAGCCACACGGTCGTGAAGAACAAAGGGGCAGGGCCTTCATTGCGATGGCGAGAAGGAATCTTGCAATCGCGAAGAGCAACGAGTGTCGGGTCCATATGCCCTTCATCATGATTGCATGAAAGAGACCTCGCGGTCATGATGCCCAAAGACGCAGACCATCACGATCATATGTCCTCCCTCGTGGTCGCAATTAAGGCCTGAGGCCTTCACCTACAACAGTAACCAACAACCTTTCTCAAGTTGCAAAGTCACTGAATGGGTCCCCGAGATTTATTTGGGAGGCTACGCGTGCAAATGAACTATGCTACCCTACAAGAAATGGCATTCCAAACTCACGAAGTTGATGAAATTCCCAACAGAGGTCAATTTAACATAAAGTGGGCCCTACGCCCAAATAGTCAACTTTTCCAAAATAGAACCCAATAGCCTAAAATGAGTCTGGAAGCCTTGGGACCCAAATAAAAGGTCCCTCTAGCCCAAAGTCGACATTTCGAAGCTAACAACGCTGACAAAATTCCCATACGAGGCTGTCTTCTCTGAATATTGACCAAAGTCAAACTTCCATGTCCAATTGGATTGAAATCTCAGAAAGTGAGATAAAACCAAACCAAATGCTCCCAGGACCCGACTAAAGCTCCAACTAGACCAAAACCATGCTCCAGAGCTAATAGGACTGCCGGAATTCAATTCCGAGCATGCTTGCTAAGAATATTAACTAAAGTCAATGATTTCCTAAGTTAAAGCTCTAAAATAGGGAAACGATCATAAAGACCTAACGAATAGCCCAGGAACTGAACCACCATTCCCAGCAAGTCATATATGACTTGGAGCCGCTACAGGCAAGCTCTAACAATACAAAGAAAGTGAAAATGTGATAATGACCGGAAGGGTCATTATATCATCCACTACTAAAAAGGACTTTCGTCCTTGAAAGTTAAGAAAAGGGAGTACCTGAAGGCTTAAATAACTGGGAATATTGAGCCTATATCTCACTCTCGATCTTCCAGGTAGCCTCCTCGATCGGATGGTGCCTCCAATAAACCTTAACCATAGGAATCTCTCTGGACCTCAATCTTCTGACATCTTTGGCTAGAATGGCTACCGGCTCCTCAACAAGCCAACCTCTTATCTAAATGCACAAAATCCCATCGTAACACATATGACACATTCGAAACATAAAGCCGTAACATGGACACATAGAAGACTAGGTGCATAGTTGAGAACATAGGAGGCAAATCTAGATGATAAGCAACACTTCCAACCCTTTGAAGAATCTCAAACGACCCAATGTACCTGGGTCTGAGCTTGCCCTGCCTGCTAAATCTCATCATGCCCTTCATGGGTGACACTCGAAGAAACACCCGATCACCAACACTGAACTCTAAGGCACAAAGTCTATGGTCTATGTAGCTCTTCTGCCTACTCTGGGTTGCTCAAAATTTGTCCTGAATCACCCAAAATCTGTCCAAAGAATCACGAAAAGGGTATGTACTCTATGCTGGGACTCAAAACCATCAAACCAACCCACTGGTGATCTGAAATGCCTACCATACAATGCCTCAAAAGGCGCCATGCAAATACTCGAGTGATAACTCTTATTATGCGCAAACTCTGCCAAAGGCACATATTGATCCCATGATCCCCCAAAATCAAGAACATAGGCCCATAACATATCCTCTAAGACCTAGATAGTCCTCTCGGATTGGCCATCTGTCTGAGGAAGAAATGCAGTGCTAAGTTGAACCTCTGTACCCATCTCTCTCTAAATAGTCCTCCAAAACTGAGATGTAAACTGAGTACCACAGTCTAAAATGATAGAAGCTGGAACCCTATGCAAATAGACAACCTCTTGGAGATAAATCTGAGCTAACCTCTCTGCACTATAGGAAGAATGAACCGGTAAGAAGTGTGCAGACTAAGTCAACCTATCAACAATAACCCAAATAGAGTCAAACCCTTGAAAAGTGCATGGAAACCATGCTATGAAGTCCATAGTGATCTCCTCCCACTCTCACTCAGGAATGGGAAGTCTCTACATTAATCCACCAGACCTCATATGCTCAAACTTAACCTGCTGACAATTCAAGTACCGAGATACAAACTCTGATATGTCCCTCTTCATACTACTCCACAAGTAAAGCTGCCTCAAATATCTATACATCTTAGCTGTGCCCGGATGGATGGAATATTTGGAACAATGAGCCTCATAGAGAATCAACTAAATCAAATCCCCAACTATCAAAATACAAAGGCGACCATCAAACCTCAAAGTACCATCAGAATCTAAAGTATCCCTACTGGCCTCACCCTGCACAACCTAATCATGAATGTCACACAAATGCTAATCCTCAAACTGACGCTGCTAAATCTGATCAATCAGAGTAAAATAGACCTCAACACTGGTAAGAACCCTGCTGGAATCTGACAAGTCAAGTCTAATCAAATGGTTAGCCAAGGATTGGATGTACAAGGTTAATGGTCGCTCCGAAACTGAAAGAGAAACCAGGCTGCCAATACTCACTGCCTTCCGGCTCAAGGCATCTGCTACCAAATTTTCCTTGACTTGATAGTACATAACGGTGAAGTCATAATCCTTCAGTAACTCCACCTATCTATGCTACCTAGAATTCATCTCTTGCTAACTCGTGATGTACTGAAGACTACGGTGGTCGGCGAAAATCTCATAGTGAACTCCATATAGATAGTACCTCTAGATCTTGAGAGCGAAGACTATCGCCGCCAACTCCAAGTTATGAGTGGGGTAGTTGCGCTCATGATCCTTCAGCTACCTCAATGCATAAGCTATCACGCAACCCTATTGCATTAACACACAACCAAGCTAACTAACAAAGCATTACAATACACTGAGAAGCCCTGACCCTCAACTGGCAATGTCAACACCAGAGCTGAAGTCAATACAACCTTAAGCCTCTGGAAACTATCCTCGCACTAATTAGACCACTGAAATGGTACATCCTTCCTAGTCAACCTAGTCAAA
Source organism: Jaltomata sinuosa (assembly GCA_003996215.1). Lineage (NCBI taxonomy): Eukaryota > Viridiplantae > Streptophyta > Magnoliopsida > Solanales > Solanaceae > Jaltomata > Jaltomata sinuosa. Next base: position 294,501 of record QJPP01007386.1, read on the forward strand.
GGTGTTGCTATGGAAGAAAATCCCTCAACAATCCGCTTATAATATCCTGCCAACCCAATAAAACTGCGAACCTTGGTAGGAATAGTAGGTCTTGGCCAATAACGAATGGCTGCAATCTTTCCTGGGTCCACTCTAATCCCATTCTTAGACACCATGTGTCCTAGGAATGCCACTGACTCAAGCCAAAACTCGCACTTTGAGAACTTGGCATAAAGCCGATGACCTCTCAAAGTCTGGAGTACGATCCTTAAGTGTTGCTCATGCTTCTCTCCACTCCGTGAGTATATGAATATGTCATCAATGAAGACTATCATAAACAAATCCAAGTACGGCTTGAGAACCCTGTGCATCAAGTCCGTAAAAGCTGTTGGGGTATTAGTCAACCCAAAAGACATCACCAGGAACTCATAATGGACATAACGTGTCCTGAATGTTGTCTTAGGGATGTTCTCCACCCTAATCCTCAACTAGTGGTAGCCTGACCTCAAATCTATCTTAGAGAACACTACTGCATCCTAGATCTGAGCAAATAAGTCATCTATACGTGGCATCAGATACTTGTTCTTTATAGTCACCTTATTCAGTTGTCGATAATCAATACATATCCGCATCAAGCCATTTTTCTTCTTCACAAACAGAACTGGAGCACCCTAAGGTGACACACTCAATCTGATAAAACCCATAGCTAACAAGTCCTGAATCTAAACTTTAAGCTCCCTTAACTCAGCTGGCACTATATGATACAAAGTAATGAAAATGGGCCTGGTACCCGGCTTAAACTCAATAGTAAAGTCTATATCACGCTCAGGTGTTAGGATTGGCAAGTTAATCGGGAACATATCTAAAAACTATCTAACCACAAGGACCGACTCAGGAGAAGAAGTGTCAGTGCTAACATCCTAGACATATGCTAGATAAACCAAACACACACGCGAAATCAACCTCCTATCCTAAACATAAGAAATAATCCCATATGGTGCACGATCAACAGAACCCTGATACACAACGGGGATACACCGGGCACGGCTATGGTAATGGTCTTGGCATAAAAATCCAAATCCGCTCAGTGAGGGGATAACCAGTCCATGCCTAGAATCACATAAAAATCTAGCATATCTAAAATTATCAAGTCAACCCAAATCTCAAGATCACCAACAACTATCAAGTAGGATCTAACAATCTGATCGACTACTAAAGAATCTCCTACTGAGGTAGCAACAGATACTAGAACAAATAATAGCTCACTAGCCAACCCCAAACGAGGAAAAAAGTAGGCAAAAACATACAAACATGAATAACCAGGATCAAACCATGCTAAAGCTGACTGGCGATAGACAGAAATTGTACCTGTGATCACCGCATCTGAGGTCTCTACCTCCGGTCTACCAAGGACAGCATAGAACTGACGTTGACCTCTACTTGATCGACCACCATCCCAACCACCTGTCCTGCCATACTGGGCACCACCCCTATCCTGGGCACCACCTTTTCTGACCGGTGGCTGCACTATTCTTAACGGCTGAGTCAGCTGAGTGGTTGGCTGAACTGTACCCTGCTGAGGGCACTCTGTGGCAAAATGCTCAATCATACCATACTCATAGCAAGGCCCTGATAACCCACCCTGACGTGACAAACTGGCCTGTGCCAAGAACTCGGCCATAAATGCCTCATAGAACTCTTTCTAAGTCAACTGAGGAGACTCAGATGGTCTTCAAGCTACCTGGGCCCTCCATCAAAACTTAGATGGCCCCTCCAGCTGATAGGTTGTATAATCTACTCTGTGGGACTCCAACTGAACAAGGTGATGAAGCATCTCCTCACAAGTAGTAATAAACTCATGGGCATCCTGTCTAGGAGCACCAGAGAACCTTGGTGGGTATAATCTGAGAAATTGGCTCCAGGACTTCTGCTCTGACTCTAACATGATTGGGTGAGAAGCGAAAGGTTGAGCAACTGTAGGTACTAGAAGGACCTCTGCATGGGGAGCCGCAGTAGTAGTCTGTGATCCTGAACTCTGAACACCCAGGGCTGCCCCCTGATGTGTTCTTTGCTATAAGAATCAAAAAACCAAGATTTAAACTTATTCCACCTTTTATCAAAAAATTCTTTTTGAATATGTTTTCTAGCCAGGGATCCTGGGCTAAAATCAATTTGATGTAGAATCATTAAGACTTATTTACGTCAAACTCCATTTCGGAAGGAGTTGGAAAGTCCTTATCAGAACCGTCGTCATGAATATCATTTGCCTGAACAATATTGGTTTGGGGGTTAATTTTAACCTTTTTCTACCTCTGAATTATAATCAGATTCAATAGTGTGAAGCGAAGCAGCACGATTTCGAGCTGGACCATAAGATGGTCCAATGGGTGAGATATGCTGAATATCAGGCACAAATCTGTGACTTAACGATCGTCTATTATAAATAGAACTTACCGGAGGCATAAGCCTACTGTTTGACAGTGACTGCCTGTGATGAGCATAGCTGCCTTCTGTAAACTGGATGCAAACCCTTTCGTCGGGATTTTGCAAAACATGAGAATACTCAGAGTTAGTGATCCTATCCGTTAACTGATTTGGGGATATAACCGAATCAAGAGTCCAAGTTGTCGGGAAATTAATTTCCTCCCACTTAATCGGTCTCCTGGTGGTGACCTTCAATATCTCGTTTATTTAATAAACAAATAGTTTGTTCAGAAGAATTTAATGCTAAATATTGTTCAGTTGTTTTAATCAACTACTTAGTACATAGTTTATCAAACCAACCATAATCATAAATGGTTTTAATAGGAACTTTAGGAATCGTCCATTTGTTTAACAAGTCAAGGTTTTGAGGTATATCTACCTCCTCGAGTCTAGTACTTTTAGTACTCATTCCTCCGAGATCCATAATATTAATGAAGTTCCATATCTATATCTACTACCTTCGCATCCATCTCATATATACCATGAACAAATTCTAGGCTCTGATACCAGATTACAGGATCGGAGACCGGGCGGTAGTCCACCATGGTCTATGATCTAGCAATTCAGCATCCTTATACTGGCGCATAAACGCAGGTATAAGAACTGAAATATTCGAGAATTTTTCATACAATTTCTTTAGACTGTAAAGAGGAGACTAACTCGTTTACCTGAGCAAAGGGCCTGTCAGGACCACAGTACATACTCTTATTATACTCTTGTCCAACAGTTCTAACCCGGGCGGTAGTCCGCCATGGTCTATGATCTAGCAATTCAGCATCCTTATACTGGCGCATAAACGCAGGTATAAGAACTGAAATATTCAAGAATTTTTCATACAATTTCTTTAGACTGTAAGGAGGAGACTAACTCTTTTACCTGAGCAAAGGGCCTGTCAGGACCACAGTTCATACTCTTATTATACTCTTGTCCAACGGTTCTAACCCAATAGCGGTTTTAACCGGACCAAGAGACGCCCTTTTCAACACATATCTCGGGCTAAGGAGGTCATGGCTTGCTACAGGCTTGGCAGACAGAGACAATAAGAGTAGTTCTAGATCCGACTGTACCACCATCTCAGAACCAAGTCAAGAAACCTTATAAAAAATTCCTTTCTATTTTAATAAAGCTTAGATCCATTCATGGTGCATATATGAGAGACGTTAGGTAAGAGACATAAATATGGAAGCCGTTTAGCCGGACATAGTCCTGGCTAGGAGAAGAGAACTATGGTAAATAAAACTAAAAAAAAATACCTTAGAGGACGACCAAGAGCCAAGGATTGCTAGCAAAAACTGATCAAAATTTTTTTTATTTAAGTTGTCGGAACAGTGGCTAACGCTTTCTGATTTTCTTTACAAAAGCTAAGAAAGAGAAGAGAGAATTCCTAAATTTTTGTGTGTGTTCCTACTTAACAGAATGAACACTTATATAGAAAGAAAAGAAAACATAAAAAATCTATGTACAGTAGAGAGGGGTCCCATATGGGTCCCTAAACAGTGAATCTACTGTTTAAACAGTTTATATATTGTTTGACATTGACATCCTATTTGTCTTCTTTGTCTTCTTCACACTTTCTCTTTGCCACGCTTCTTTTCCATGACCTTCAGTGATTGCAGCAAATCTTCTGCTCCCTGAATATCTTCTGTAGATAATAGAATGTCTTCTTCATGACGTTGTGCTTCTTTGCATGAAGTTTCACTTCTCATTGAAGTGTCAGATTTATCAATCTGAGTGATACCTTAAAGCAAGCTTCTCTTCATTTCTTCGAGATACTTGTTGATCATTGCTTCTTTATCTCCATCTTGAGTGGAGATTCTCCGGGCAATATGCCTCAAGGAGGGGTTATCAATGCTAATTCCTTTTTGAGGAAGTTCTTTATAAGCATTAATGGTGTTAATAATGGTGTCAATAAGTTCTTGTCCGTTTATCTGTTTGGACCTGGGATCTTTTTTCAATAATTTTTCCCAGAAGTTATTATAATAAACTCGGTATAAGCAGGGAATATTTTCCTCTGTGAACCCTATTTTAGGGGCCCATTTATGGATCCAAGGGACTGAGAATTCTATAAAGAAATACATTTGATCAATCTTGTCTAACCAGCAGATGTGATCTTCGTGATATAATTCTCCGAGAAAAGGGGATACCCTCTTCCATTCCTTGTATAATTGGAGGAAATTTTCCGACAATATTTGGACTGTAGGGACGTGGTATGACCACCAGTTAATGAACCAGTTGGGGATTGGTTTCTGCAAATATTTTTGCGCAAATTTTTACAAACCACGTGTGTTTGTTTTTATCATTGTTGTAAAACAGTGTTTTACTGAATGCTTGGATATAATCCCAATAGGTAAAGCTCATAGTAATACCCTTAAGGCCAAGCTGCCTTTCTTTCATGGTTGATATTCCCCAGTCTTCAACAGATATAATCTGTTTGATAATTATTTTTGAGAAGTTATAAACATTCTCTTCTGGGGTATAACCCGCAGGGCAAAAGTGCTGAATTTCTGCACTTCCAGTACTTGTCAATATGGTTTCATAGTATGACCGGGTTTCGTATGACTCTCCCGGGATATAATCCTTTGATCAAGTACCTCTGGAATATTTTCCATGGTTCGGTTTTTCTCTGTATGTCAGAGTTTTCCAAGAGAAATATAATTTTCCTTTTTTGAAGTTGCTCATAGGATATGATATTATCATTATCCTCTTTCATAACTGAAGCAAAAGTATCTTTCTGCTTTTGTGCATGTAAATATGTTTGCGCATGCTCGTATAATGGGCTATCTCTTGGAATGTTTTCCAAATTAATAATCTGCTCAGGGGCAGTAGACGACGAAGATTCACCTTCATCAGAGACCTTTTTATTAATAAGGCGTCTGTTACCCATTTGTATAACTGGATAGTTGGATCGATATGACAATCCCTGAGAGTTGGAATGTCTAGAGGAGGATCTTCCCGGAGCTGATCTTCCCCGTCCTCTTCCTCGAACTTGCCTCCAAGGCGGGTCCATCCTATAGTAAAATAGATTAGTCATTCTGAAAAATAATCTGTTAAGTCTTCCCGGATTATTTTTGAGTAGTTATGAATAGAGAAATCTTCTCTAACTAAATCATCTATGACAATTTCAATAATAAGTTTTTTAAAATCTTTTGGTAAAATAATTACCTTTAAAATGGAAATCAAGGTTTTTTCAGGAAGAAATGTTGAATAAAATATTTTATTGAATATATTCTCTGGATAAGAAGTCTGGTAAGGAATTATCAATCCCCTTCTTATAATGGATATCAAAATCAAATGGGGCTAGTTGAGCCTGCCACCTTGCAAATATAAGCTTAGACGCATCATGCTTAAAATATTTGTCAAACATGTATTTGACCGATTGAGCATCAGTTTTTATTAAAAACTTTTGATTATATAAATCATTTTGAAATTTAAGGACACATTTTACAATTGTACGCATTTCATGAGCCACAGTAGCATATTTTTTCTGTGCTTCTGTCCATTTACCTGAATGAAATCTTATAAGATATTCATTTTTGTCATTGGGATTAATTTGTTTAAGAATCCCACCGTAACCAATATTTGAAGCATCTGTTTCAATAATTTTTTGCCAAGCAGGGTTAGCAAGAGTTAAACAAGGTAAAGACTGAACTCGTAGTTTGATATTCTTTACCAAAGTGGTGTGACTATTAGTCCTCGGGGATTTATAATCCTTTTTGAGCCTGTCATATAACGGGGCTAAATCACGAGAAAGATTCTTGTAAAAGGGGGAGATGTAATTTAAACTACCCAAGAATCTCTGCAACTGAGTTCTATCAGTAATAATGTCAGGAAACTTTGATGCAAAGTCGATGGCCCTCTGGATAGGAGTGACTTTTCCTTGACAAATTAAGTATCCCAGAAAACGAACTTCAGTCTGGAACAAACTCATTTTTGGTTTAGAGATAACCAAACCATTTTGTATAACAATTTTCTTGAAGATATCAAGGTGTTTTATATGCATTTCAAGAGTTTTGGAAAACACCAGAATATCATCAATAGAAACAATAATAAAATCCATATATGGATTAAAGATGTCATTCATAATCTTTTCAAATTCTGATGGGGCATTTTTTAAATCGAATGGCATGACATTCCACTCGTATTGCCCAAAAGGAACATTAAAAGCAGTCCTATAAGAATGATCTTTAAAAATCTGAATTTGCCAATATCCTGATTTTAAATCAAATTTTGAAAATATATTGGCGTCGTATAACCTAGATAATAAATCTCATTTATTGGGAATAGGATACCTTACCCATTTTAAACATTTGTATAAAGGCTTGTAATTTATTACTAACCTGGGAGTTCCACGTTCCTTTTCTGCAGCATTATTCACATAAAATGCTGTGCACGACCAAGGAGATTTTGACGGTTTTATTAAACCATTTTGTAGCAGAGTATCGATTTCCCTTTTGCAGAATTCTACTAATTCAGAATTCATTTGGCAAGGACGAGACTTGGTTGGGATATTATCCTCTGAAAAATCCTCCTCATATGGAAGAGTTACAATGTGCTTTTTGCTATTCCAAAAGGCACTGGGGTGATCTGCGCAAATATCAATGGCGATTTGTTCGAAAATTATTTTAATTTTTTCCTGTATTTTAGCAGATTTGAGAGACTCAAATATATTCATGCTAAAGAGTTCATATTGTAAAGAATCGACATGTTTTTACTTCATTTTAATTAAAGTATCAATTTCACGGGTTATTGGCTCTGTGATGAAAGTATAACTTATTTTATCGTCTTTATACGAGGCTGAAAATCCTTTTGAATCAATATGCGTAAAAGGATAGATTGCATTTATAAAAGGCGTTCCAAGTATAATTGGAGGATGCAACTGATTTTTTACCAGAAAGAAGAAATGTGGTATGCAAACCTTGTTCTGGCAGATTTTCGTATTTGAAAGTTTATACTTTATATCTAAAGCATGTCCTGATGCGGATTTGACCATATGCACAGTTTTTTGAAAATATTTAGAGGGGACAAGACCCTCTTGAATGAAGCAAACATCTGCACCGCTGTCGATCATAGCAACATTAGTAATAGAGAAACTATTATCAATTAAAATGGTGCATTTATGTAATGACCCTTCCGGTTATTTCCACGTATACGTTTTCCTTGAACCGTTAGAGCTTGTTTGTAGCGGCCCCAAGTCACTTAAGGCTCGTCAGGACCGGTATTTCGGTATCGGGTCCATTTGTTTGGCCGCATTATGAGTTTTGAAGCCAAGCAAGTCGGCAAAAGTAATCGTAAGATCTTTAACAAATTTCCTGAACTTTGGGTAAAATGTCTCAGAGCTTTTCTCCCAATATATAAAGAGTTAGAAGTCCCCAGAAATACCAAATCGAAGGTATACGAGTCTAGTTTCCAACGCACAAAACCTCACATCCAACTGATCTTGGAGTAAAAAGTTATGACTGTTTTACCGCGGACTGTCTGGCAGAAAACGGGTTGCGAAACAGGTCGCGAACCGGGTCGGGTTAAACTCGATTTAAGCCTCAACTTCACGTTTTAAAGCGCCATTTCAGTTCCGAAATAGTGAGAAAACATAAGGGAGAATTCCAAGAGAGCTCTTGAATATCAAAATCGTGCGTTGGTGAATTACGAGCCTAAGCTTAAGAATTTTATTAGCATCGCGCGTGTATTTGAGAATATTTTATTTAAAAGTTGAATTTGGTAAAAATTATATTATTATTTCCTTTTTAAAATATTTTAAAGGATTATGAAAAATATTTTGTTACGATATAATTGTATATGTATTTATTTTATAAGGTTTTTATACATTGTAATATTTTAACGGAGATAGTAAAGTTAGTTATATTGAAATTTATTATTATAATATAGTAGGTTTTATTCGAAATAATTTTCTAATGATTATGGTATATTCAAAAATTATATTTATTATACCACGAACTTACGCAATACCCGAGTATATAAATAACGGGATAAGAATATTATTTTGTTGCCTTATAATTGCCACCTCCACTCCACGTGTAGGTGGAGGGAGTGGCCAGCAAGCACTAACAGTGAATGGTGGCATCATTTGGAATTGGCAGCATTAATTAACCATTGTCTTAACCTTTACAAATGACATTAACATGGAACTTCAGCAAACATTTAATTCCTTTGCTCCTCATATCTATACGGTATATAGATCTTAGGCATAGAGGTGCATATCTGCACGTTGAATAAAAAGGGGAATTAATTATCTACGTCAAGTTATTCCATCCCAAATCCGATTCCGATTTAGTTTTGAATTTTCTCGGAGTGCTTCGAGCTTGGACATCGTTGTTCTAGCAGCTTGTCGTCGGACGACAGGTAGGTTACAGTTTATTTTCCCTAGACTCCGCATATATAGAATAAAATTGTATTAATGGGCATCCTTGGGTTGGTTTATTAGGTTGGTACCACAGACCTCGACCGCTTTATTCATGTCCGCCTACTTTTGTTCCTCCGTTGCTTGTAGTATTCGCCGATATATTTTATTTACCCTTGTGGTCCTGTGAGGCCTTGTTGACTCTGGAACATAGAAGGTGGGATTTTGGGAATGTCCGCGAGTCCCGGGCATAGAATTATCCTTCTAGGCTGGTTATGCTTGCTGAGTAGCTGTGGGCCTGTGCAGGGTCGATAGGTTGATTGTGAGCTGCTGGGCAGCTATTGTGTGTGATCATACCATTTCCATGCATATAAAGAGGTTTTATCCATATTTTACTATGATTTTGGCTTCGGGCCTACTGGCACTATTTTCTAAACCTTGCATGGCCCCGGGGGCCTGTTTTTGATGGAAATGATTTGGAAATGGTTGATTTAACTTGTGAATATTCCTGGATAAAAGGAAGTAAAATTATGTTTTAAATCACCAGTTTTACCATTCACGCTAGACTCGGCAGGGCCGGGGTGCTAGTTGAGTTTTCTTGCTACTTGAGATGATTTTAGCCTCGGTCGGACCGAGCACCTGAGATGACTTTTTACTGTTTAGACCCAGTTATGCCCGGGCACCCTTGGAGGGGTTTTTTGAGACATTTTCCTACTACTTTAGTCCTGGACAGGGTCTAGGCATTGCATATTCGAGACTGGGTCTCTATCTTGATACCGGACTTACTTTTGGATGACATGTGTTGATACTGAGTTTTAGTATGGGGTCTGGGACCTCCATGGACCTTGCCATCCGGGCCAGGGTCTACGGGCTGCGTGTGCCGGAGGAGGGGTATACGGTGGAGTAGAGGTATACGGGCAGTGTCCTTCCATGGAACCTACCTGCTGGGCCGGATCGGCGCCGGAGGAGGTACATACAGAGATACCATTTCACTTGAGATCTTCATGCATCATATCATTCATTGTTGAGGCTCCACCCTTGTTTGTTGTTTGTTGATTGTACGCTCCGGTAGTATGGGATGCCGGAGGGTTTGTTTTCACTTGTTTGTGTTCCTCGGTTGTATGGGTGGCCGGGGGACTGTAGGTAGACTTTTACTACTTACTTACGGAATTGTTCTCTATTATGGATAAGTATGAAATTGGTTACTGCTAGACTGTTAGTTTTTGGATCGAGATTGATATGATTAGTTGAGCTTGATTCATGTATCTAAGCATGTCTATCATTACTCTTCTCTCTTCTCTTACACTTGAGGTTACCGGTATACCATCCATTTCGTAAACTGATTTTGTATACACTGTTGTTGCAAGGACCCCAGGTGCATTGTTTCTTACTTTCACCTGTGCCTATGGTGTGTATATTCTGCTTACTAGCCTCACATATGGTTCTGTTGATTTCCCTCTGGGCTAGTTCCTGTGTACCTTTCATTGATTTCTGTGACTGCTTGCTTCTATTCTGTCTATTACTACGCTTTTATCTTATATGTGCCCAGTCGGTCTATGATACCTACTGGGTACCTTATGCTTCGCATTTGGTGCTCACCCCTACCACCCTGCATCTTTGGGTGCAGATCCTAGCGTGGGCCATCGCCATTAGATCGCTGTGATTCGTGCTTGGAGATCTGTTGGGGACTACTTCAGACTGAGGGTGAGCTCTTGGCGATCAGAGCTTATCTTTAGTTTATCTTTTGCTTCATGTACTCTATTACCATTCAGAGACATCTGTATATATTGTTTTGGATTATTTGCACTCCATGTATGTAGTTTGGGCTCTATACTATGATACCAGGTCTTGGGGTTGGGTTTAGTTTCCGCATATGTATATATTTATAGTCCTTTTATCTGTTCTCTTCGTCTTGTTCTCTTATTTGTTAGATAGTAGCCCATTACTAACTGTTCTGGGCTATGGGGATTGGTTCACCTACCGGGGGTTGTAGGTGCTATCATGACCGAGAAATTGGGTCGTGACAACTTGGTATCAGAGCTTTAGGTTCATCGGTGTCATCGGTATAGGAGCCAATGTCTAGTAGAGTCCTGCGGATCGGGGCGAAGACGTCCGTACTCAATCTTTGGGAGGCTACAGTGGCATTTTAGGAAATTTGACTCTTTCATTTCTTCTGTGTCGTGCGTAGAACCCTTGAAGTTTCTGGAAATCTCATTTGTTCTACTTCATTCTTCCGCAGATGGTTCGTACGAGATCATCGGCATCACGCAGAGATGAGCCTCCAGCTCCAGCGCCAGCTCCAGCGCTAGCTCCACCTCCAGCTCCAGTACCATCTCTAGTGCCCACTTCTGTGCCAGCTCCAGCCGCAGCTCAGTCTCCAGATATTCGGAGATTACTATTACAACTTTTGGGTATGATTGGAGAGCGGCCTTCCGGGGTAGCGCAGACGTCCGCTCAGGGGGAAGCCCTGGGTGCACAGAGCTTAGGAGAGCAGCCGGCTACTATGTCTCCCCGTGCGGAGGTCATTTCGGTTCCATCTGTTGCACAGCCTCTTGCTCCTTGCCCAGCTATGGCAGAGTCAGAGCAAAAGGCGTTGGGTAGGTTTTTGAGGTTAGCACCTCCGAGGTTTGCTGGTACTTCTGGACAAGATCCACATGACTTTATTACTACCTGTGAGGAGATGTTGCATCATTTGGGTTTGTTGGAGACTCACGGGGTTGGTTATACTACCTATCAGTTGGAGGGTCCAGCGAAGTTATGGTTGAGGGCCCAGGTTGCTTGTAGACCACCGTCGTCTCCTCCTTTGACCTGGTCTGAGTTTTATGAGGCCTTTATGGCCAATTTCCTACCTCAGAGTGATCGTGAGCGTCGCAGGGAGTAGTTTACCCACCTTGTACAGGGGTCTACGACTATCTCGGAGTATGAGACCCATTTTCATCAGCTAGCACCGTTCGGAGCTATGATCATTCCTACCGAGGCAGATAGGATTCGCAGATTTGTATGGGGTTTGAGGCCAGAGATCAGGCAGCCAGCTGAGATATTGGTTGCCAGTGGTCGGTCATTCCAGGCTATTATAGACTATGCCCGCACTATGGAGGACTTACAGCGACATAATCAGGGGCCCAGAGATAAGAGGCCTCGATATCAGGGTGTCTATAGTGGTTCCAGATATGGTGGTAAAGGTCCTGGCTAGTGGAGCCGGAGTTATCAGCCACAGCAGTACCAGGGTCAGTCCAGCCGACTGATTCAGGCTTCCCTTCAGACTTTCGGTAGTACCCAGTTCGAGCAGGGTCAGAGCAGCCATCAAGGCTATGGCGGCCAGTCTTCGAGGGGTACAGTTTCTGGGGCATCAGGTCATGGTGGTCATACGGGGTCTGCTGGTTCATCTCGAATGAGTAGGCCATCAGGGGCTTGTTTTACTTGTGGTGCGATTGGTCATTTTGCTAGAGATTGCCCTCAGCAGGGTACAGTTCAGTTGGCCGAGCCTTTACGGGCAGTTCAGCCCCTGGCTAGAGGGGGTGGTCGTCAGGGTAGAGGTGGTGCTCCACGTGGCAGAGCAGGTGGTAGGGATGGCGGTCGAGCAGGTGGAGGTCGTCGTCAGTTTTACGCGGTCCCGAGGAGACCAGAGGCAGAGGCCTCAGAGGCTGTGATTACAGGTACGATTTTTGTGTGCCATCAGTCTGCTATGGGTTTATTTGATCCTGGATCCACTTGTTCATATGTATCTGCCTACTTTGTGCCTTGTTTGGGGTTGGCTAGTGAGCCATTATCTGTTCCTGTTTCTGTTTCGACCCCAGTAGGAGATTCTTTAGTAGTGGATCGGATTGTGAGATCTTGTATGTTATCTGTTGGTGATTCAGAGACTTGGGGTGATTTGATGATTCTTGATATGCTATATTTTGATGTGATACTGGGCATGGACTGGTTATCCCCTCACCGTGTGGTGTTGGATTGTTATGCCAAGACCATTACCATAGTTGTGCCCGGTGTATCCCCGTTGTGTGGCAGGGTTCTGTTAGCCATGTACCATCTGGGATCACTCTTGTCCTTCGTCTAGGAAGTGATTCTCGTGGGTGTTTAGCTTATCTAACATAT